>VMDR010001739.1:0-113234 GCA_007922815.1 Macrotus californicus
ACTCTAAGCAGAAATCAGTCACTTCATCACTCCAAAATCAGAGACAAACTTAAATATTGTACTGGAGATCTTGGCTAATAAATAAGACAAGAAAAAAAGAGAAATAGTAGAATTATAAAGAGCCAAATCATTATTACATAATATATCCACAACAATGAACTGATAAACAAATCGAATTTTAGAAAAGTCAGCAAGGTTACAGGCTAACAAAACCAATATTCAAATACCATTTGCTACTTTATGCAGTAATAATTTAGAAAATGAAATAAATATAAACCCTTAAAGTAGCAACAAAACTCATAAAATATAAAGGAATAACCTTAATAAAAATGTGTAAGGTCCTTATGGAGAAGATTACAAAATTTCACTACAGGACATAAAAGAAAAATGTGAATAAAGAGAGATGAAATGGAAGGGAGCATGTAACAGTTAAAAGGAACTAATTTACTCAAAGTTAATAAATTTAATGCAACCTCCATACCACAACAGGATTCTTCATTAAATTTGGCAAACTAACTTTGAACTTCATGTTGAGTACTACAAATGCAACATCAGTCAAAACCACTTTGAAGATTCCAGAAAAGAGAGTGGTCAACATGAAGACTCATTATAATCACAGAAATTTAAAATCACAGCACCAGCAGAGAACCAACAGATCCCCGGAACTGAGCGTGACTGGCCCAGGTCGAGGCGGCCATGCCCTGGTGGCAGTTCGGCACGTGACGGAGGTGGCCTTTGGAATGGAGGCGGGAAAGTCCAATGTTCATATAGAAAAAGTAACCAACAAAATTGGATCCCTGCCTCACACCAAACACACACAAAAAATTCTAGACAAATTACAGACTCAATTTTAAAGTCTAATTTGTTTTATGTATCAAAAAATAAGGAGATGCTGGCATTTGTCTTTACCGTACTGGGGCCGCGAAGCATTCTTAATGCCTTGCCTCCCCCAACAAAACAAAGCCACCGCTGTGCCATGGAGGACATGATGGATGAACACGATCACACACCAAAATGAAAGGTGGGGGTGGGGGCTTCTAACAGCAAAGGTATACAACTTTACAAAGAAGAACTAGATATTGAGAGAAATTATCTGTAATTTGCATACAAGACTGGTGCTCAGAACCTAGACCTAACTCCTAAACACCAGTAAGAGAAAAACAACAGAAAAATGGGCAAAAGAACTGGTTTATAAAAAACACAGACAATAAATACTAAGAAGTATAATCAACTTCACCAAGAATCAAGGGAAAACAAACTAAAATAAGAAAGCATTTTTCACCCAGGAGCCGGGAAAGCTGTGCCAGTCCGAAGGCAGCAAGGATGGTGACATCCTGAGGCTGTGAACTGCAGCCACACTGCAGGGCAGCTCGGCACCGTCCGTTAGGACATGTGCACCCTCTGCTACCCAGAATTCCCCTTCTAGGTACTTACCTAAAGAAACACCATCTGCACTAACTGCTGCGTGCACTGCAATGCTCATTCCAACAGCTTTGTGATAACAATAAACTCCTAGAAACCCAAATGCCCAGCAACGGGGAAGTGGCAGCAATACATGAACTTCTACAATGGGCATTAACATCCTACGTGTTCTGGACCTTAAAAACGTGTTGACTTAAAAAGTTGCAGGGTAATATGTACAATATCCATTCAAGTAATAACACACACATTCTTACATTTCTCATGGATATAAATGTGTCTCATACAAAAATCAGGGGTGATGGCCAAAGGAGCCATATGTATGGGCTGCATCTCCTGCAGATCACCTGCTCACATCCGTCACTAGCACTGCAGCAGAGAAAAGAACCCAAGGCTATGACCGTGGGGGAGTGGTCTGGGACAAGTCCTCTTTGCTAGCTCTATTTCTCCCAGAGGGGTGTAAAAATGTCCACAGCGCAGACTCTGTTTAAGGGTCCTTGAAAGATGAGCTCCTTTTGGTTACATCCCATTTCTAAGTGTGGAACTGGCCCTGCCTGGTATAGCTGCGGGCTTCACACATGCATAAATTAACTCATTAACATGCACTTATCAATCTACATTTATTAAGTTTCTGCTACATGCTGGGTTCTATTCAGTTCTGGGAGGAGAGCGAGTCTTAGCCCTCAAAGAGCCTGCAGTCTACTCAGGAAGACAAGCAGAAAGAAAATTACACCACGATGTGGTCAGAGCCACCAGCGCAATCAGCACTGGGCGCCGTGGGAGCGCAGAGGACCAGCACCTATCCTGGGGCTGAGCGCCGTTCGGGGAATTCCAAATGGGGGGTGCAAAGGTCAGGTAAAACAGGACAGCGGGCAGAGCCTAGCGGTGACAGGAACTTGCACCAATGCTGCTTCTCCCTGCAGAAGGGGGCAAGCGTGGAGGCCCAGGGCCCTCGACAGCGGGAGCCTTAACTCGGCTGTTCCTCTTGTAGCCGTCTCTGCATACGCCCTGCCCTCTCTTTGGAAGAGGCACCATACAGAAAACAAAGGAGAAAGTCCAGGGTCCCACGTAAGGCGGCTGGCCCGCACACATGCCCAGAGTCAGCCTGGTTTTTCAACCCCGCCTCGCCCTCCATGGACTCCAGGGGTGGTGGCAGGGGGCACCGAGATGAACAGAGAGCCTGCTTTGCTAGGATTATTGAGGGATCAAGAATTTTTACCCAGTACCCCAAATCTACTTCCCCAAAAATGCATCAGCTATTTCCCTGACAGTTCAGTAGCACGTGTGGCTTTGTCAGCAGATACTTGGCGACTCCCGAAGTAGGACGGAGGGGCTCGAGTGTCACCACTCCCCTGCCCCCAGGTGCTGTGAGTGCGTGTCAACAGGGGTGTTCTAGTCAAAGCTCGGGAAACAAAAAGGCCTTGGGTCTGATGCTCTTCCTTAGCTGCACAATTAACAGGAAACAGAGAAATGTGTATGGAGAGTGCATTGTCCACGGTATACTTAGGTAAGCGAATGAGAAAACATTTACTTAAAAATGTTAAACATCTTTAAAAATTTTTTCTTTTTCCAAAAGATAAGGCAGTATGCTCTTAAACCCTCAGAGAAAAAGAGATGCCAAATTAGAAGTGCTGAATTCTCACATTCCAGATGGAAAGACGAGTGCCGAGAGATTAAATACATTTCCCAAGGTCAAGCGCAGCCGCATCTGAATAGCAAAGTACTCAACCTTGATTTAGCAACACCCATCTCTGGTAAACACCAGCATCCTTAAACACACAGATTCCCCCAAATTAGCCTTGGGGGGGGAACTGGTGGACATGGAGAGGAGGAACACATTCCCCCCCTTCCCTCACTTCTTTCACGTCTCCACTTTCGTTGCCACAACCCAGCAGCCCCTGAGGCAGGTTTTCATAGTGAATGTCACATTGGAAACTTCAAGGCCACCGGGGAGATGAGGGAGGGGGTTCACTCCATTCAGTGGTGAAAAACCCTCGACTTGAAGCTTATTCGGAATCTTCTTTGAGACGGAGTCTCAGCCCTACTTTTTCTATCAGGAAACCAAGCCAGTTAGATAAGCTTTTCTTGAGAGCCAGCTTTCGGGCCTCACACTCTGTGGTGCTTCAGGAAGCAATTCCCAGGACAGAGAGAGCCCTGTCAGAGCACCTGTCACCCCGTGCCGTGTGTGTGTGTGTGTGTGTGTGTGTGTGTGTGTGTGTGTGAAGTCGCTTTATTTCTTCACCTGAGGATTTGTCTCCTTATTACAGAATGGCAGCTAGTCCATGCCCCTATATACTTCAGGAATATTTATTGTGAAAGTCTAAGGAGACTGAAGCTGAGAAGTACCTTCTGAGGCAGGAAACGCAGAGGCACAACAGAAAGAATCAAGCAGCACGGCAGCCTGCTCACAGACGTATCACATTCTGACTCCCATCCAAGGCTAGCACAGTGAGGGACAGAGAACCAGCCAGCCATTTCCTAGGTAACACCTGAGCTGACAAACAAATCACACCGAGGAGAAGACCGACTTCCCGTGCTCTCAGGTGTAAAATGGTTAATCCTCTCAAGGGCCGGAGCCACCAGCAGGCGCCCCCTGAGTGTGCCCAGCAACGACATGAGATCAGTCATACCTCAGCAAAGGCCCCGCTTCCTGGGCACCTCTGATGACAGCTGTTACATTCAGCCAGCTGTTTGCACTTCCCTCTTATCATTCACTTTGTCTTCGTGCTGCTGCCTGTTTCCAGTGTGACGTTCAGCGGTGCTGCCAACATCCCGGTGGCTGGACGTATGGGAAAATAAAACCTCACTTCACAGCAACTTAAAATACTTATTTCGCGTAGACCTGAGCAGGATTCCTCCTTGGCCTAGCAACGTGAGGCCATGTGTGGATGGATGTACTTGAACTGCATATATTTATATAAGTATACGGCTTGATCAATGTTGACGTATTTTTATATCTGAAAAAACATCGCCAAAAACAAGAGAATATATCTATCGCCCCCCAAAGTTTCCTTGTGACTCTTCAATAATCCCCCCACACCATCCTCAGGCAACCACTAGCCTTCGGTTACCATAGGTTAGTTTGCAGCTAGAATTTAACGCAAATGGAATTCTGTACGTATTCCTTTTTGCCTTGCTCCTGGTACCCACCTTAACTGTCCTAAGGTTCATCCATGTCATTGTACGGGCCCATAGTGCCTTTTTAATGCTGAGTGCATTCCACTATGTGGCTATGCCACAATTGTGTATCCATCCATTCACTTGCTGATCTACATTTGGGCTGTTTCCAGTTTTTGACAGCAGAAATAAAAATGCAATGAACACTTGTGTAGGAGTCTTTGTGCAGACACGTATTATCACTCCTCTTGGGTAAATCCCTGTGGGTGGAGTGGCTAGGTCATACGGTAAGTGAACGTTTAACTTTTCAATGAACCTCCGAACTGTTTTCCAATGTGGATGAGCCCTTCCACTGATCTCTCACCCTCCGCATACAAGCTGGAGATGCTCCACACATTTGTTTTTCTTAATTTTGGGCATTCTAATGGGTAAGTAGTGGTATTTCATGGTTGTTTTCATTTATAACACCCTGATATTAATAATGTTGAGCATTTTCTCAGGAGCTCATTGGTCATTCATTTATCTCTTGTTTTCTGGTCTGTGTAAAGCTTTTGCCAATCTTTTTATCGGGCTGTCTGTCCTCTTATTAAGTTGTTCTTTACACATCCTGGATACAAGTTCTTGATACGTGTGCATGGTCTATGCTGTCTTGTCACTTCCTTAATTGTATCTGGGAAGAGAGAAGATTTTTTTTATTTTGATGGAGTCCAATTTTGATTTTTTTGATTTTATGGTTCATGTATTTGGTACTGTATTTAAGAACTCTTTGCCCACCCCAAGGTTGCAGAGATTTTCTCTTTTTTTTTCCTTTTAGAAATTTTAGAGTTTTAGGTTTCAGAGATTGAACCTGCTGGTCCATTTTGAATTAATTTGGATAGAAGGTTGGATGTCCATTTTTTTCCTTCTGGTTATTCAGCTGTTCCAGTACCATTTGCTATGGAGACTTTTCTGTCCTCCGCTGAAGTACAGCCTTGGTACCTTTGTGGCAAACCAGTTAGCCAGACAGGTACAGACCTATTTCTGGACTCTATTCTCCTTGAACTCACTCAAACCAGTAATAATCTTTCATCAGTGCTCAGTTCTCTTCTGTTTAGAAGCTGGTAGGTCCTTGGCTCTAGGATGGATGAATAAAGAGGTCAATCTTGCTGAAGTAACAGTTATTCTGTCTGAAGTAACAAGGGTGGACCCCACGGATAGTCTGACCATGATTTCTGCCCTTCTTTGCATAGTGCTGACGAGATGTTGGCAGGGGGGTGTGGGGGGCTTTGACTGTGTGTGATTATTATTTTTTAAGTCAACACAGCTCCCAGACTAAATTGAAGTTATGCTTGAGAGCATGCCATACTGGAGGATGACTCTCTGTTGCTGATGGTGGACCCAGGATGTATGGGTTACTACTCAGGAAGAAGCCTACAGCATTACTCAGTCTTCGCTGAGAATAATGTCCCTGAAGACACTTCCCAGACAGCGCAACGCAGTCTCAGCTTCCAGAACTAAAGGCACCAAAAGGCCCGCCCACTTCCTTAGAAGCTTCTCTAGTCCAATAATATCAGCGAACGTTTATTCAATAGTTATGTGCTAATAAGCACATTACTTATATACCTTTATATTTTGTTTGCTTAACAACCCTACAAAGAAGGTGCCATAATTATTCCCATTTTACAAAGAAAGTGAGGCAGAAAAAGGTGAAACAACCTGCCCCAGGTTTCTCCAGTTAGGAGGTAACAGAGTTGAGATTGTCACCCCGACTTCAGCTCCCAATCCTTACCCTCAAGGCTTCCCTGCCTCGGGGTACTCACTGGGTACTGAGGCAGCGTTTGGAAACTCACTCCCATGGAGGAGGCACTTGCTCAGAGGACCTGAGGATGACAAGCTGACTGGGTGGGGAGCATCTCTCTAAAACTGCTCACCTGACCCCAAAGGTTTGCTGGGAACTCCACCATTCTCCCTCATTTCCTTCTGTTAAATATCTCCTACCTCAAAAGGGACCCAATCTGAAATTACCTCAGACCACAGATTGGAGTAACTTTGATTAGCAATTCAGAAATATAAGAAACCAGAATGTTAAGAGCATAGTTAGCACTGTCTTCTAATGACAATTATTTTAATTAAACTACCAATTTGACGCTATCATAAACCTCTGATGTAAGCACAGCCTCCATTTTACATATCGGGAGGCCCAGGGTCAGGAAGACGAAGTGACTTGCCTGTCACGGGGGTAAGAGAAGCAGAGAGGGAGTCATGCCTCAGACAGGGCAGCCCAGCACGTCCACACCACATCCATCTGCTAAGCAGCTTCCCTAAAGCCCTCCCTTCCATTCAATTCCATGTGTCCCATGATTCCCTTACGCCATGCCTGTCCCACTGCATTTTCCGTTGTGCTTAATTAGCCTGTCTGTGGGTATTTCAAGAGACAAAGCAGTGGAGGCACACGCTAGCCAGTGACACAGAGGGCTGGGGGCTGCGTGGTAAGGGCCAGGGACAGGGCCACTTAGGGGTCTGGACACCCTCCCTACAGGATGGCCCTTGGCAGCACCCCTGCTGAGTATGAGAAGATAGAAAAACTACAGAAATGTAAAAACAAAACAAACAAAAATAAAAATCAGAAGAGAAGAGAAAACAGGAGGTGCAGGTCTGAAAAGCCAACGAAGAGCAGGACCACGTCAGCCCACAGTACCAGGAACCCAGACAGACCCGGACTAGGGAAAAGAGTTCAAATCCAGGCTCTGCCACCAGCCAGCTAATGGCCTCAGGAAGATCATTCTACCTTTCAAAGCCCCATGTCTTCCCAAAAAGGTGAAGCATACCCTTTGTCCCTTCTTACCAAAACAGGGCGTGACGGGTAGAAAACCAGGAAGATGATGCTCTTTCCAAAACTGCCCACAAACACAAGGCAAGCACTGCCACGACACTTGTGCACCGTCCACCCTGCCTGACCTCGGAGCCACGGTTCATGCAGGGCTTCCGAGAAAGCGCCTTTGGGATCCGTTCCACTAATGGTCCAACGCGACCGTGTACAGGTTGTCAGGGAGCAGACATACACTGCTGTTACGGAGCCCTGGCAGCAGACTCCACAGGTTCCCAGGTCCCCCCCAGAGCTGGGCTGGCCTGACTGCTCCAGTACCAGGCCACCAAGGGGCAGGGGACAGCACCAAGGCTCAGAGCTGACCGACTTCATGGTTAGGAAACTCCTAACTGCACAGCTTTCTTAATCAAACCGTGCCCATGCCTGTGATTACTCTCACTCTGAGAACTGCACAGCTGATGTTGAAAAGGGAGCTGCCGAGGGAGCAGAACAGGGCAGGGAAAACGCCGCTTCTCACGCACCTGCGGTGACCACTCGACGCAAACCACATGTGGAAAGGCGATTCTGTAGTTAAGGGCAGGGGTGAAGCTCCAACTCTGACCCAAGTGCACCATGTCTAGGCCCTAAACACCATCCTCTCTGGCTGCAACCGCCACTGGCCGTGGGCAGCCAAAAGGCATGCTTTATGGGGCCTGCGTGAAGTTGCCCACCCGCTCCCAACCAGAGCTGTCCATTTGTTTCACAATGAACACAGGTTTTCACTTTCTCTTAAAAACTCCAGCTCTGACATCCCCCAGGTTCACATTCCCACAGGGCAACTCCACTAGGGGGCAGACCTCTCATCCAGGCATGCACTTTCTGGTTGCCACAGACCTAGGCAATTTCTCCTGTTTTTGGACTGGCTTTGGTGGGCACCTGAGACTGTGACTCCTAATTTAGAGGAGACACTATGGACAAATGCCCATTCTGAATTTCTGCATGGGTTGGCGGAGGGGTGGGTCAGTGGTCTGGCTATAGCCTACTGGCTTCCCAAAATTTCTAGAGCAGACACAGGGAATCAAAGACCCAATATTAAACTACCGTCGGCTCCAGCCTAGCAGCATTCGCCTGGCCCAGGTGCCACTCAGCTGAGTAGAAGGCCTCCCCTCTGGAGAAGAGAGGTTACCCAGCTTGAAGGCACCATCGTTACCTTTCCATAACACTGAAGGCTTAAAACAAAACAAAACAAAACACAAAACACCTCACTTGAGAGGTCTGAAGGGATCACCACAAGTGGGTGCGATTTTTAAATCCCATTGCTAAGACTGATAAAAGACGCAGTGGGTGTGAGTTCTCCAAGGACAGGTCCAGTCTTGGGCAAAATCATGAAGTTCTTAACCCTCTCTGACCCCCATCTGGGGCAGGGCATTAGACATTTGCACCTCAGTGTGGAATTCAGGTCGGTAAGCTTTGTTTCTTAGGAGTATCTGCACCATAGGAGGTGAGACCGTTCCCAGTTAAAAACTGTTCCCCTCACAGCGGGAAAACAGGGAGGCCTCCGCAAGGGCGCCTGAGCACAGCTGTGCACTCCACCTCCAGTCAGTCCTGCTGGAAATTCGTTTGTAATGCCTGAATCGATGGGTGTGTCAACCAGCCTCACGCGGAAAATCCCCACCAATGAACAATATGTAGAGGGGAGGCGGGTTTCTGTGCCCTGTAAATCACAAGCATGCGATCTGACCGACACCTTAATCAATCCTATGTATCAATACTCTCCCGACTACTCTTCGGTAAGTTTCAGGTTCTGACCGGATGGGGAACAGGAGAGCGAGTCTGATGGAGGAAAAGGATGAAAGAGTCCAGATCTTGGGCAACCAGGTAGAACCACACAACAGTGAGATGGTGAGCACAGAGTACAACAAACAGCAGTATTTGCTTCTGCCGGTTCTGCTCCAGGAGACTAACAACCGTAGGTAGGCACATTCCTACCCTGGCATCCACCTTTTCTTCCTGTCGCCGAGACACTAGAGAGCAAGCTTTTCCATCTGTGATGATAAATGGTGGTTAAGGTCCTGATGAGTTACCAAAGGGATGGCTCTAATCTCGGTGCGGGAGAGGGGCAACTTGAAGCAGCTGCTTTAATAGCTCTATGAAATGCAGTATAATGTCCCGTTTTATTCTCACCTTTCCCATAAACACGTGCACACTCACTCATGTCACACATTAACCCCAAGGGGAACTGACATACATTTTCCTATAAGTAAAATTAAAGGTCTAGCAATTTAGGCCTTATACTAAGATGATGCACACAGCCAAGCTCAAATCCAACCACATCCTCAGAGCTCTTACTTTTGCAATTAAATCACTTTGCAGCTTGTACCAGCTGGTGCAAAAGCAAGTTTACTCACATACATGAAATGCAGAGTTTATTCTTGTGTTATTGTTTATTAATTATTTTCCATACCAGCAATTGTAAACCCACATTTTGTTCTACCCTGTACACAGAGAGAAAATCGTGGTGATGGCAGCCTCTTCATCTCCCGGTGAGTAACTCTTCTGCCTTATATGGAGGTAGACTGATGGGAAACTAAAAACATTTCCTTCTCAGCATTCATAGAGGAAGGGGGTGGGAGAATCAGAGGGCCGGTAATGACTCTCCCCCAGGGAACACAGCAAAGACACACTTCAGTGTGAAATGGTGTGTCCCCCAATGTCCGCACTCCAGTGTCAGTTGTGCCAGAAGCCCTGAGCAGATCTCTGTAGGAGGGGCCAAGGAAAGGGACAGCTGTCATCACAAGGTCATTAAGTCAATGACACACAGAACAGCAGGTTCCACAGCACAGACTGGGTCACACTGCCATGTAAAAATCAGCCCACTTCTCTTCACAGAAAAGACATCTTGTTTTAAAAATAGTCAAAAATCGATGGGGAGGGACACAGAACCTTTCCATCCTGTCCAGCTTCTCTCTCCCAAGCCACTCACTCACACTCTGCATCGAGTTCTTCAGGGCTCCTAAGATGGTGTGTGTTCTCTCTCCACCTGCCCGACTCCCCCCAGCAAATCTGTGAAGAGGGGTAACACAGGAGGGACGGACTGTTCAGAGAGAAGAAGGACCTTACCACTTCTGGGAGCAGCTTAGTTGAGAGGTCATGGATGGCTTTGACCACTATACAGATGGATGACAGGAGAAATATCACCCCCAAGATGACACAGGCTCTGCAAAAATAAATAAATGAACACAACATTAAGAAACTTAACTGGGAGAACTCCACCCTGCTGATTTACATAAGGACGGGCGACAAGGATGCAACCCAAGGCATGGAGACCCAATCAGAAGTTGCCGCATTCCCACTGTGACCACCCACAGTCTCAGAACTGGTGGTGAGCCCTTTCTCAGAGAACGACTCAGAATTTTGTCACCATGGGAAAGAGGCTCACCATCCTGCATCATCTCACGGCTTCCCGTGAATGCTGGCATGGAAGACTCTCCAAGGCAATGAAACCCCCCTCCCCGCTCCCCGCAGCACACACCCCAGCCTGGCAACGGTCCACTTCTCCAGCCGGAGGGTGCAGGGTCCAAGGGCAAAGCGTGGAGGCTCTAGTAAGAGACATCCTAAGCTCTGTCATTTAACATGTTGCTTGATCTTGATCAAGTATTTCACTCCTTTTAACCTCTACTTTCACACCTGCCAGGTGGGAGCATTTCCTACCTGAAGATGAAATCAGATAAGACACAGAGCATAAAAATAACCCATGAATGCTGGTTTAAACAAAGAAAACTAAAAGTCCACCCTGATGTCTCTCTCTGGTGATAAGACACCTTTGGATTTTCCCACAGATAAAAGAGAGGAATGATCTGTTAATAACAAAAGACAGAGTATTTATGACAAAATGGGCAGTTCTATTTTGTTTTTTAATCCTTACCCCAGGATACGTTTCTTAATGATTTTAGAGAAAGAGGAAGGGAAAGAGAGGGAGAGACAAACAGTGACTGTGCCTCCCATACACACCCTGACTGGGGATCAAACCCTCGACCTAGGTATGCGCCCTGACTGGGGATCGAACCCAAAATCTTTTGAGGTACAGGATGATGCTCCAACCAACTGAGCGACCTGGCCAGGGCAAGATGGAGCAATTCTTGAGAAAGAAATGAAGGGAGAGAAGTTAGGATGAGATCAATTAAGACACCCAGCACAGGAGAAGGCAGGAGCAAGATAGGGATGAGGCCAAGGGTGAGGTGTGGGAGCAGCAGGGAGTCTAGGGGGCTCACAGAGCTGTCTCTGACACCCCAGACACAACAACTCACAGGAGAAAGACGGGATATCAAAGCCAATGTGAGGAAATGATAGTTCAAGCGTCAAAATACCAAATGACAACAAAAGGACAGAGAAAAGAGAAAAAATGCAAGAACCACTGCAGCTCTAGGTCATTCCTGACCCATCCTAATCATTCGGTGGCCTCCTCTGCCCTCTTCCTTCACTGTCGACAAAACCATCTTTCATGACTACCTTGGGTGTCCTTCTCTGGACGAAGAGAACGGCCCAAAGTTTCCCACGTAACACTGAAGTGGCACTGACTTAGAGTCCTAACAAACATGTGGATAAACACTTCCCCCTAACACGGCTGCCTGGAGTCTACTCAGTCGGCTTCTAATCCACACTCTGGTTGTTGGTTGTTGACTTTGTTCTTCCAACATAGACAGAAAGAAGGCATCACTTCTGGCTGGGGCAAACCACAAGAGAGCACAGAGAAGTAAAAGAAGTTAGTGAATGGGCTGAGGGTTTTGGTACAGACGTGAGCAAGTGAAGCCCTGGCCCTATAAATCAAATGGCTATCTGCCATGGGTGCCACATATCCTCAGAACAAGCCCGGGGGAAAAACTCACACTCGAGGGGGAGAAAAGATAATGCCAGCAGAAGAACACACCGACACAGCAGCAGGAGTGAAGGATGCTAACGAGAGGCCCCGGCCGCGGGCTGGATGCCATAGTCCCGGCAGGGCAGGGTGATCAGGGTGAAGGGGGCCACGGCCGGGAGGGGACTTATAGAGGAACAAGGTAGGCCCACTGGAAGCCCTTTAGCGACAAGATACTGGGCCAAGACCAGGGATTCCCAGAGGCTGGTGGGTCGATGCTTCCAAAGCAACTGGCCCGAGTTCCGGCTGCGCCCCGGGGAAGGTGGTAAGGGGCCAGCTGTGCCTGACACTTGAAGTGACCATTTCTAGCTGCAAGCAAATGCAACTGTGAGACTTCCCATTAGACGAAAAGAGCCTAAACTCAGGGTAAGCTTCCAAGACGAGATTTGTGATGTGATTCTTCTTTTTCTCCATTCAAAAAACCCCTGAGTGATTAGCAGAGACTCAAGGATTCGCCCTTTCAGGTAAACAGACCACCAACTCAGCGCTTCTCAACGCTGATGGCGCACTGCTCTCCCCAAGGGATCTGTTCGCACAGTTGCCCAGAGACCGGCCCAGTTCAATGTCATCAGAATCTCTGGGCGTGAATCCAGGCATCTGTTTGTTTAAACATTCCCCGGGCAAGTCCCCTGGGCCCTAGGGCTGAGGGTGCCTGCCCAGAGCCAGAGCAGGCCCTGTCTTTAGGGAGCTTCCACTCTGGGTTAAAAAACCACAACTTTCTGGACAGAGGCAGGGAGGGAGCCGTCACCCCAGCTGGTCAGGAAGGAATGGGGTCTAATGGTCCCTAAGAAACTGCTAGTGCATCTGTGTACAGAGCAGCTGTCTGCTCTGGAGATGTGAATAGGGCAGCCACCACCCGGGTGCCAGGCCTTCTACAGTTTATTGAAACATCCTCGAGAAGCTTCCGAGCCCCACACTCCCCTGGGGGAAACAGGGATGCCACAGAAATCCCTCCCAGGTCTCTGCCGGCACCCCTCCACAGCGCACAGAGTGGATTCGGGTGGGGTTTACTTGGCTTAAGGAGATGTGTATTAAGAATACAACAATATCCTTACATAATATCTTGCTTTTATATCTTCAATCAAAACTACACTACAAATCCCTTAAGGGCAAGAATCCTATTTTTAGATCTCAGTGTTTATAGTAGCTAGTAGCAGGTGCCCCTCATGCAGCAGGTGCCCCTCATGCATCTGTAAAGGGGACACAACTGCTAACTAATTAAGTAACGACTAGCTGACTTGTATATTCCCCCACGGAGTCTACGGGGCATGAACCGCTGACCAATGTTGATATGAGGAGGGAAAATGCTCCCAATGTGTCCACGAAAAAGCCCATGGAGTGACCCACATTGTAAAGCAACTCGGAAGGGTAATGAAAATCTAAAGAAAATGATGATTTGGTTTATTAAAGTTGACTTATACAGAACTGCCATCACATCTTCTTCATGAATATACCTATGAATATGCTTAATAATATTTTAAAAACCTATTTTCATCTTCTTCTAAATGTATTTCAAATTCAAAAACCACAGTCTCCCTGCCTTCCCCACTGCTGGGAGCTGTAGATCAGCTTCCACAGCCTAAAGCCGCTATTATTAGCAAAGGGTGTGATGCTATTTTTGTCGTTTTATTAATAATACATTGTGTTTACACAGCAGCTTTCTCCTCAGGCACTCCAAGTTCGCACATAACTCACAAATGTCCGAGAGGCCACTCCCCAGGCCTGGGTTCTTGTTTTCCTGCTGTTTCATAGGTTGGGAGGGGGAGAGGTATGTTTCATCAACACAAGTAGTCAAAGGCAGGGAGTTGAGGACTAGGCGGCTTGTCCAAGGTCATCCAAGGAGGATGACGTCCCCACAGATACAGAAGCTAGTTCTCCTGACTCCCTCCCAGCGGCCGCTCCCCGTCAATCAGCCAGCTGCTGGAAGTCTCTGGGCATCCTCGGCACATCCTCACACCACCACCGTCCTGGGACGGGGGTCATCTCTAGGATGTGGCAGAGATTTGGGTCAGGAGCAAACACTGCTGCTTCCGAATCTGCAAGTGCATGCTGCTTCTGGGTTTGGAGGTTAGGGGACCGGTGAGGGCGATGTCCATCAGCACGCTTTGGCCTGCGCCTGGGGAGGCTGGCCTGGCCAGTAAAGAGGTGGTTTATTAAGGAACCCTGCCACCAGAATGAACGCAGACTCCTTTTCCCTCCTGCCCACCTCCAGAGGAGGGAAACCCTGAGTCAGAAAGAGGTCATTAAACCACCACCCCCTTCAATATATTCCCCCAATCAACCCGGGCTGCAGCTGAATTTAAATTCCTGCAGGATCAGCAGCTGTCAAAGAGTGGACCACAGGTCCGCAGCATCAGGGTCACCTGGGGACTTGTTAAAAGAACAAATTCTGGAGTGCAATCCAGATCTATGGGTCAGAAACGCTGGGGAGGGGGCTGGCGAGCTGTGTTTTACTGTATTTTAACAAGCCCTTCAGGTGATGCTGACACACTAATTTACACCAGCGTTAGTCTTGCCATGGACACATGTGTGGCTGAAAGAAGACTTGTAAAATCCAAGGAAATGGTTAAAGCACTGGCACCTTTTCTTCTGCTGCTGCTAAAGACTGCAAATCGCTAATTGGGTGTGTAGCATTTTAAATCTATGAATAAACCTGCAAGTAAGCATTAATTTTTGCCTCTGAAATTGTAAGAGTAAAACCTATTGACAGATTGGTCCCTTGTCAATTGTGGGTTTAAGGGCCTGTGGTTCACACTAATAAAGCCCGAGTCTTAGCAGACCAATGCTAACATCTTTTCCAAAGAGAAGTTTCTTCTAATCACCCCTAATTTACACAGGATCTAAAACATAGTAGCCCTGGCAATTAACCAGCTTAGTCTACAGCTTAGAGTATAAATGTTTTATTTACCATCTCTCACCCCCGTCTCCAAAGCACTTATAATCTGGGACACTGCCAGGTGGAAAATAATGGCAAATGAAAAGAGAGTCAAATGCTGAGTATACACAGTTCTTACAAATGCACGGTTTCTAGTTCTGTTTTATTCTAGCTAAGTCCTGTTCCACTCTGTGCAGTCTGCCGTTTTAAATAAAGCAACCAACAAAACCGGTTTGAAGACAGGATGAAGGGAAGGAGAAATTGAGCAAAGAAGGCGTACGAGCCATCTCTCCTTCTCTTAACGACTGTGACAAAAAGTCGCCACTTTTTCCCAAGGCTCTTGGCCATCCTCACTCCATTACTACCAACGTGCACCTCCTCTCCTGGTGCGGGAGCTCCCTCCCTCCTCTTCCGGTTCTTACTCATCTTCCCTCCTTTTCTTGACTTTCCAAGGCTCGAGACCCTTTCTTCCCTCTCCATCTCCAACCCCATCCACCTGCCGCACTGGGAACAGACTGTGATGGTGGGGGTGGCTTGGACCAGGGATGGCACTCAGGCCAGAGCTCTCTGGGCCATCCACTCTCTGTGGGAAGATCGTCCATCTCCTCAACATGTAACCACTAAAGTCCTCTCCTTACTCAACAAATGGCCCTTTGCTTATGCCGGTAATGATACGCAAGGTGACTAAACCCACCCAAATGAAATCTCATTTAGATAGGGCTGTTTTCCTGGCTTCAACTTGAGGGACAAAAGTCAACATAGGGGATTTCTTAAAGAGTTAGATTCTAGAGCAGTACAGTACAACAGAACTTCGAGAAAGAAGGAGAGAGGGAGAGGGAAGGAGAGAGAGAAGCCCTAAAGCTTCGCATCCCAACCAGGTAAATGATGCGGGCCAGCAGGCTCTGCTCCAGGAAACCTTGCGGGAGGCAGCATGCCTCTGCACCTTCTGTCAATGCATCGTTGCTCTCCCTCCAGTGAAAGCCCAACTCCCAAGGTTCACCTGCCAAGTCTCACTCTTGTGCTCATCTAATGCCAAGTAATCCCAGCCACAGCTGGGATAACTGTATTTTAGAAAGGGACTTGAGCTTCAGTCATTCACATTTTTTTTAATTTATATTTTTACTTAATTTTTCCATCACCACTTATCCCCTTACACCCTCTCCCACCTCTGCCACACCCTCCCTCCCCAGCCAGCAATCATCACATTGTTCATGTCCATGAGTTCTTTCTCTTTTTTCGTTTTTTGCTCCATCCTTCCACCCCCCAGTCCCCGCCCCCTCCACCCCCACCCAGAGCCGTCAGCCTGCTCTCCCTCTATCTATGAGTCTGTTTCTATTTGGCTCGTTAGCTAGTTCAGTCATTCACATTTTAAAGTCTGCACCCAAGCCCTGAGGCTAAGGCAAACAAACTCCATCCCCAGCCTCCCAGAGCACAAGTGTGGGTGGGAAACCTGAAAAGCATTACAGGACAGACGGTCCTTCCTTACGAACATGAAAACAAGGGACAGGAACAAGGTTGGAAGGAAGGACGGCTCTGCAGTGTGATGCTGGAGCTGGGTCTAGAAGAATGGACAGGAGTCAAGCCGAGAAGCTCGAAGGCTGTGAAGGGCACTCCAGGCAGAGGAGACATTATGGGCAAAAGTGGAAAGAAACAGGGGCCCTGTGTCAGGGGAAATTCAAAGTGGAAATGCTGTTCTTGGGGCATTTGGCCTGAGGGGACCACCAATGCCAGGGCCTCACAGAGAAGGGCCCTTTGTGTCCTGGAAGCACCTCAGGATGGTGGGTGCGACCCCCGCAATACATACAATGGGTTGTAGACGGTACGTGGGCCAGCGTGTTGCATTTAATAGCTACGTAATTTAGTGTACATTAGAGAGACCTCGCTATCTCCCCATGTCTGCAAGAATATTATTGCCTAGGGAAAAAATTAAATATGGTCACACTTAAATAAATAATAAGAGCACGGGTGGCACACAGGGCAAAAGTCAAGGTGGAACCCACGTTTGAGGCTAAGGAAGCCTGCAGTGGCGGCAGGAGGTCACAAAGGACTTTGAGCAAGGAAGGCCCGTGAGGTGATTGGGGCTTTACCCAGAGCCTCTGACTGGGCTTGGGCTTGGCAGGGCTGAAGGGGAAGAAGCTAGAGGCAGGGGAACCAGCTGGGAGACATGTTATAGCCAAGAAAACAGTGATGACTCCTTACAGAGAAGCCATGAACGCTGAGAGGGATTGATAGGGACAGGCCCTGGGAAGGCAGCGTCAATGGGACCGGGCAACCGACTGGCTACGCACGGCAGAGAAGGACACAAGGACAACCTCAGCTTGGAGACAGGCCAAAGGGGAGCGGTGGTGGCACATCAAGAGCAGGCAATGTGAGGCTGGAGTGGGGACCTGGTGGTGAGTCTACTTTGGGGCATGCTAAGCTTGAGAAGGAAGGTCCAGACAGCCAGACACACTGAGGTTCGCTGAAGAAGAATGTCCGTAGCCTGGGCCTCCAGCGCCATCGTCCCGGGGCCCCCAGGTTTCACAATGTTGTTTCTGGGGTGTAGAGACGTAAGAGGAGAAACACACAGGGACACCCCATCTCAAGGTTACCAGGCCCTACCCTGTACCTCTACTTCCAGAGACCCTGCAAGGGTAGTGCATGCTGAGACTCACAGCCCAAGCTCTTTCAGGCAGTCAGAAAATACCCCCTGATGCCAACTGTGCTGTGCAGCAAGGACTCAGAGGTGGACAACAAAATGAACGACGGCCTGCTCACGTGGAGCTTACAGGAGGAGAGACAGATGTGAACAAATAATCACTTTACGCACAGAAACATAGAGCAGAATTGAGGAGAATAATGAGAGTGTGGTTTTATATACAGTAGTCACACTTCTAACGAGGGGACATTTGTCCAAAGATCTAAGAGATGGGACAGTTAGCTGCACAGCTACCTGGAGAACGGCACTCTGGGACAGAGGGCGCGGAGGGCAAAGTCTGCCACGTGGAAGGGGATGGGCAGGTTCAGTGAGCAGTGACCAGGCCAGCCTTCAGGTCATGCTAAGTACCTGGGCTTTTACTCGAATAGGATGGGGAACCAACAAAGGACCCATTTAAACAGGACCACTGTGACTGTTCTGCTGAGAACAGACCGTAGGGAAGGTAACGGCAATGATCCCAGGGAGGGTGTTACAAGAGGGCCAGAGAAGGGAGGTGGGCAGAGAGGGCTGCTTTCTACCAGTTCCTGTGAGATGCAGGGCAGATTTGCTTTTACTTAGCCCCTCGGACCTAGTGAAGTAAGAAATGGACTGGTAGGTCTTAGAAAGATTTTAGAAACACTTTCAGGGTAAACATCTGTTTCTCAGGAGAGTAAGAAGACTCAGAAATCTTGCTACTTTAACAAACTGGTTCGTCCCAGTATTTCCAACGTCAGGTGAATTACCTGTGCATCGATTTCAATTTTCTCCTAAATGTTTACTGGATGCACAACCATCTGTCCGTGCACAGGGCATATTCGGGCAGAGACCAAAAAGAGTGGTAGCAGTCTCTGCAGAGAACACACGGGGACACACGCTTGCTTTTCCCTCTGTGCTCTGTCGTGCTGCTTGCATTTTTTTAAAAACAGTGCGAATGTACCACCTGTTAAAACAAATACTACCTCTGTGTGGCCATTGAGGGAGATCTACTGGAGGTCCACCAGATGCCAATAACCCTGCCAGGCAATAGATACAATGACAAGTAAGATACAACCATTTAGAGAAGGAGGGCATCTAAATCACACTGGAATCTTCCAGAGAAGTTGGGATTTGAGTTGACTTTGAAAGAACCAAAACAAGTCAGCTCGGTGAGGAGTAGTGAGAGCGTGTTCCAGGGAAAGGAAAATTGTGTCCAAAGCCCCTCAGAATTCATTCATTGAGCACCTTTTCACAGCAAACCTCCTCCAGACCAGCCACTGCTCTAGGGAACAAGTCATGCAGATTTACGGGGTCAGAACCTTCCAGAAGATGGAGGAACAAGGCTTTCAGGCAGATGTTTCCTTGACTTGGTCGAAGAACATGAAGACAGCCAGCGGGCCAAGGACGAGTGAGGAAGGGGAGCACGGTGGAGGTGAAGTCAGAGGTGAGCACCACGCCAAGTCTTAGAGCCTCGGAGAGGAGTCCCGCGTCTCCAAAGATGGGAAGCCACTGGGAGATCAGACTTGGGAATGATACGATGTGACGTGTCTTAACCAGGTGGCTGTTACTCAGCAAAGAGCAGGGAGGACAGTCAGCAAGCTGTTGGGGTACACAGGTGAGAGCCGCAGAGGAGGGTGCCGTGGATCAGGGCGGCAGCACTGAAGGGGTGGGCCTTTGGATATACTCTGATGCAAGTTTCAGCGTGCTCGAGGACATATTCTCAAAGTACAAAATACACCTTTTCTCGTGTGTAATATGAAACAAACAAGAGTGGATAACGACTCTAGGCTTTTGACCTGAGGAGAGTGAAGGACGGGGAGATGGGGAAGCCCGCAGGAGAAGTGGAGACACAGGGCTTTCAGGTGGGGGGCGGCGCGCACATCAGGAGTTCAGTTTTAGACGCACTAAGTGTGCGCGGTCTGCTAGGCATCACAGTCAAGGTGCTGAGAAGGCAGTCAGAGACAGGAGTTCAGCTTCAGAGAAAAGCTCAAGTGGGGACATATGCTGGGAGTCACTGGCACACAGAGGGTATTTAAAGCCTTGACTGTGGACAAGATCGTTTTAAGAAATCACAAGTGCCTCAGTAAGGCTGCAGCGAAGGTTCCGGTTCCGTGAGGGATCCTGACCAGGAAGCCGGGCAGAAAGGTGGGCAAGGGCCACCCTGAAGAGCCTCAGGTGCTATGTTGTAAAACTCACAAACGAGCACCAGGCAGAGCCTCACAGCTTTGAAAAGGATGCAGTGTGGGAAACAGATCTGTGTTTCCAACAGCTGACACAGGCAATGTCTGTTGTGAACATTGGCTGGCCCTGACCTCCATCCACCCTCCCTTCATTGGTGACGGGCCTCCATTCTCCCTTCAGGCCCCACCCTCCTTGAAAAGGAGGTAGACGGTCATTGCGCCCTGCCTTGAACCAAGGCACCCAACCCACGCTTGGGCTGACCAGAGATTCTCCCCCTGGATTTTGAATCCCAGATCAATAACTAGGACCGAAACCGGAGAGGTGACTCATCCCACAGTAGCGATGGCTGGAAGGCTGTGCTGAGCTGGAACTGTGGACCAGAGTGGTTAGCCAGCGTCCCTTGGGGTAGCTGGGCTTCCTACATGACAGCTGACTTCCCCCAGAGCAAGCATTCGAGGAGGATCGGGACAAGCAGCCAGGCCTTGGAAGTCATGCGGCGCCCTGCCAGCGCATGCTGTTGGTTCTAAGTGACTCACAGGACACAGGTGAAAGGAGAGGGGAAAGTGATGCTATCTCTTGATGGAGCAGTGACAGGGTGACAATGGAAAAGAGCGCCCAGGAAGTTATTGCTGTGGTTGTTTTCAGAAAATATGATCTGCCACAGTGATGATGAGGCTCAGGACCTCCAGCCACCAACTAGGTCAGCGAACCCTTTGTTCCTGGCAACTCCCTCACACCAGGATTAAAGTAGTTCACGCACTGGTCCAGGTCCCACGCTACAGTGGACAAGGGACGTCACAAGAAAACAAGGAGGTCAATCTCCAGTAGGCCTGTTATAGACCGCAGCACCATTCACAACAATTTGATCTCGATTTCACATTCCCATCCTTGCTAGGTACTGGAGGAAGAGTACATTCTGCCCACCATCAGGCTGGGTGGTGTGACTTATTTCTGTCAATAGGATGTGAGTAGAGATGATGCCACACGCACCCAAGCAGAAGCTCTGCCTGGTTGGCTTGGCTTCATTTCCGTCCTGTGCCACAGGTACCAGGATCCTCAGAGAGGAGTTATTCCACTAGCCCAAGACCTAGAATAAGAATTCACGTGGCACAGGGCCACCGCCAAACCTCAGCTTAAGCGGAGAGCGGACTGAGAAATTAATGTTTGTAGTGTAGGTCCCTGAGACTTCAGGGATGTTCGTTACTGCAGCAAAGCTGACAGATACAAGGTTCTTGAAAGAGAAATACCTTATGGCAGTGGCAGCAAAAGGCTGTCTCAAAAAAGCAGCATCTGGAACAGGAACAGGGATTTGCCTCTTGAGGACCATTGTGGAATACCTGTCTGATGGCAGCTTTATTATGGAAAAGAGGAGTAAGACAGCTTTAATCCGGCCAGAAAATCGGGCAATCCCAATGTCATAGCTATGTACAGAAAACCTTTCTTGAATGAATGTTCTTAATGAATCAAAAAAAAAAGAGTCAATGCCTCCCGTGATCTCGGGAACTGCCACCCGTGTTGGAGGCATCAGGCACCAACTCAGCTGCCTGTCTCTGTGGGAAACAGAGCTCTGCACCTTCAGGACACATGCTTATCGGCAGGACTTGGGCAATGGATCCTGTCCTTTCTTTTCATTCCTACAAAAATACTCTGTCATTTCCTTGGTACCTACCCTCCAGTGTTCCTAACCTACGTGATTATAGTATTTGAAGTAATTGGTTTAAATTGTTCCTTCTCTTTGATCCACTTCTGGGAATCTGTCCCCAAGGAATAAGCTTTTTGAGGAAGAATGTTCACAGCAGCTTTAATTATACTTAGACGTGGGGAAGTTAAACATGCCACAAAAGCATATTGTCTATCACTGCGACACGTCAATTCGGCACGCTACTGGGTGCCATTTAAAACTGGCTTTGTCAATGACATGAAAGTGTCAGACAGATAAAATATTTAGTGAAAAATCAGGATATAAAATTGTGCACATACAGATTTAAAATAGGTAAAAACAAATCCAAAGCCAGGGAAACTCTTACGGCAGGAATTACACAAAATTAACAATGGAGAGAAGATGAAATTTCCTTCTACTTTTCTGTATGTTACACTTTTATAATGAAAAGATGCCCCCTCCAGGTACCACTTTTGGTATTTCCTTTTATTGTATCCCGTAAGATCTCAGATGCTCATCTCCTCGAGTCTCAAACACGACGGCACAAATTAGTCAGTTTTAAGGGAGCATCTACCATCCGTCCTGTACCGGGAGAAGGCGCTGTGTGTGTGGCGTGCCCTTTGACGGGTTGCAGCGCTGTGCTGGGTCAATACAGAAGCTGCCACCATGTCCAACTGTCCATGTCTCCTTTTCCAAGACCCAGTTCACTTGTAAGTAAAATGGGAATAATAAAATAACTGCTTCCCTTTCAAAATCAACATAAACATAAATACGATGGATAAAATGCCACATGTCACTAGTAGGACATTGAGTGTATATAAAATACTAAAGATAACATCTCTAATTTAATCTTACTGCATTTCTTCCATAACTGGAACTCCTGGCAAACCCACCATTTGGCCATACCCTACCTCAAGCAGAGGCCTCAAGGCATGAATTCTCTAGGGCACATGACCCTTGGCATGTGGGTGAGGATTTGTGCCTTACGGAGAACTTTCATGGACTTCTCGTCAGTGCTGCCTGCTGCCTGAAAGTTGGAGAGCTGAGAGATGGGGATTCTGGGAAAGAGAGTGGTCTAGGGAAGAGAAGAGGCCGTGATCTGCCCAGGGTTACAAAGCCAGTGAGTAGCTGAGTTGGGGCTCAAATCCAAATCTGACCCTTGAAAGAGAGACAAGCTAGACTTTTCTTTATCTGGGTACCTGTGAATTTTAACACACAAATTTTGCACACAGTTTTGTGTAGAAAATACTCTAACGTAAGCAGCAGTACTGCTGGAGTTGGGGTGAGACTCAGGAGTCCTGGATTCTGGGTGTATCCTTGTCATTAATTCGGGAAGAACAGGGAACTGGTAAGACTTCGCTAGGCCTCATTTTCAGCTGCTGAAAATTAGCAAATTTGACTTAATCACCAAGGTCCTGATACTCTCAAATTCTAGTCTAACTGCAGCGATGGGAAGGAATTCTGGCTCATTAAAGATTTTTATTTCAAACCAACAGGTTTGAGGCACATTATTTATTTGTAAAACCAAAATATAAGAACTGAACGATAGGTATTACCGATCTACTTAGGAATAAAATAGGAGTTTCTCACTGAGCAATATACAAATAATGGGCTTCCTTTTATATAATACTACAAAGCTGTCAGACAGCAAGAAAGATTCACCAGGTTTTTGGCTGGATTTTACTTATTCCTGCAACTTCTCTGTGACCTACACAGTCAACTATTTTAAAGAGTGACATTTCTCAGAGTAAGAGATAAAAAATAGAGAACACAGAAAGAGAGCATTTTAAAAGAAAAATGTTCTTCACCCACTGATTTGGGCAACTAGCTTTCTATACACAACAGCAGTTTTAAATTATTTGCCGAGTATTAACACACCGCAGCCCACTGTGTAACTGGGAGATGTTCACTACGGTTAATTCTAAAAGCCTTCACTGGAAGGACTAGTCCCTAAAACTTGACGTTGCAGGGCTATTTCTTAGTCGACTCCAACATGCTAAGACTTCCCTATAAAGTACAGACCTGCCATTGGTCTGGTCCCTAAATCAGCAGTGCGAGCTAACAATGTCAGTCACACCAGGACAAGAGAGAAAAGCCAGTGCTGACACACCCATCATCATCCCGCCCAGGTTAGGGACGGAGAAGTTACGAGACCTAAGTGTGACTTTGCTGGAATACAAGGACGTCTCAGAGTCAACACAGGTGGGATATTTTTTAACCACTGGGAGCCCCTGAAAGACTGCAGGGGGCAAGGAGGCACAGCAGATGCCTTTGGAGCCACACCACACCCCCTCGGCCAGCTCAGATTGTAATTGCTGCCTAGCGGACGGCTCCCAGCCTAGTGCCTGTCGGGGTGGCACGGTGACGCTCACGGAGGCAGGGGCAGGACTGACCCCACCACAGAAGTAACCACAATATAATACGCTTAAAATGGGCTTTTTTTCCTCCCTTCATGTCTAACTCTCCCCTCTCCCTCACTCCTGCTTCCTGGGATTACTCCTAGAATCCCTGTCCAATCCCAGGCAGGGGGACCTCACGAAAGAACTTAGAGGAGGAATAGCCTTAGTGCATTGTCAAAACAGAGAGAAACAAAATACCTGGAGATAAACTCAGGGTGTGGGCATGAGCATCCACGGGAACAAACCAAACAGAGATCCAAGACAGGAGCTTCAACATTCTCCTCGTTTTGCAGATTAAATCTGCCCAGGGGCCCCAGAATTGGGCCATTCCCTGAAACCTAAGTGTCCAACCGAAGCAGGCACGACAGTTGTAGGAGCCCACCATTCCCTACTAGCCTTCAAGAAACCCACAGATCTAGAGACGAGGCTATGAATAAACCAAGCTACGTAAGTGCAGTTAGAGAGACAGAAAAAGTGAGACTTCCCTCCTTCAAACAATCACGTATTTTGTCTCTGAAATCCATTGCTTTTCTCCCCCTTTGTGGGGCAGCCTTTAAAGCCAGGTACAGTCCATAGAGGCCTGGGTGCGTCAGTGCCAAGGTGTGCGTCCTTCTCAAACCAGCACAGAGGAGATCGCTGGATCTCAGTGCAGACTAGGACACAGCGATGAGTTTGGGGCAGGAAGAGACATGAGCTTCCTGAGGCCAGATGGACACAGAAAGACTGGCCGGCAGTCCTTCCGATGGCTGGCGCTGCCCAGAACAGAGGGGGGGACCTCAGTGCTCAGCCATCTGGACAAGCTCCATCAGGACGGCAAAAAGAGAACAATGAGAGCAACCTTTAAAACACAGGCGTGTCCGCAGGGTGAGGCAGGTATGGTCAACTATGTATTTCACATGTTTGGGGCACAAAGCAGAGGCAAAGACAGTCCACATTACCAATTCTTCCCTCGACAAAGTCACCTGGAGAGCAAACTTCCACGCCGACATAAAGGCAAGGGGGGACAGTTATCATTTATCTAACTGTATGCACCACCACCTTCGAGCAGCAAAGGGGGAGCATTTTCTTTTTACTTTTTTAAAGACTTTATTTTTAGAGAGAGGGGAAGAGAAGGAGAAAGAGAGAGAGCAAAGAATCGATGTGAGAGAAAAACATTGATTGGTTGCCTTTTCACCGAAACCAAAACCCAGGCAGGTGGCCTGACTGGGAATTGAACCGGCGACCTTTTGCTTTGTTGGACGACGCCCAACCAACGGAGCCACACTGGTCAGTGTGGGGGACCATTTTAATAAGACAACCGGTCACTCTGTATTTGATCTATCCACACATTTCCCCCAAGCAGAGAAGCAGATCAATGACTAATGCATCAGTTTCTAAATTAAGAATGTGGATACCTCTAATAAGGAGCAGTCGTACCCAATTTCTGTGAAGTCTGTCATAATGCCCCGGTTACGGGCAGCCCCGGGAAAGCTCTGCCTGAGTCCTCACTCTTGCTGTGAAAAGAGGCAGCAGAGAGTGGTGTGCAAAGTGTAGGCTCCAGAACCAGCGTCTGGCTCCATGAAGGCACCCGCGCTCAGCAGCAATGTATGAGCTCAGGGGGGCTACTTAACCTCTCTCTGACACGGAGTCATCTTCTGAATATGGCACATCTGTTGTGAGCTAAATTCACAAAGAGGGCTTATTAGCATGGTAGCTGGCACAAAGTTTTTTGCTGTTTCTTTAAAAAGTGAGCTATTTGTATGATGCACAAAATGTAACTGATCCGAACACACAAACTTCTCTCACTGTCTTGGACCGCACTCCCACCATCCTGTGCGAGGGGCCTACAATTCACCCCGTAAAGTCCAAAATGCCTCCTTATCTCCTCCCCATCGCCTCCCTTTCCCGTTACTAACCCAGTAGCGCAGTAAGAGAAGGTAGAAAACTCTTCTTTAGAATGAGATTGTCCAGGAAAGTCCACCCAGGGCCACTGGCAAAGGGACCTCATGGTAAATCTCGGTCCCCAAACTGGCTGCTCATCAGAACCTTCTGTGAGGCTTAAAGAACTCAGAGAACTGGGCGACACCTTGACGATCCTGCCCCTATCGTCCGCAGTAGGGTGTAGACAAGTGGCATCTGTTCTGTTCTGTTCGTTTTCACAAAGCTGTCCAGGTGTGTGACGAAGCAAGAGCCCTAGGAACTTCCGTTCTAAAGAGTGCTTCTCACTGGGGGCGATTCTGCCCTGCCCGAGGTGGACAAGGAGACAGGTGGCAATGTCTACAGATATTTCCCATGGCCACAACTTTGGAAAGTGCTACTGGCACCTAGTAGGTACAAACCAGGGATGCTGATAAACATCCTACAATGCACAGGACGGTCCTCCACCACAAAGAATTATCTGGTTCAAAATGTCAGCCATGCCAAGGTTGAAAAACCCTGCTCCGAGGCATTTCTTGCACGTGACTTTTTCTTGGTGGCACCGAGAGGACAGACATCAGGTTCCCATGTTCATCGAGTGGGGTCAACCCACAGAGCCACGAGGACCAAACTGGGTAACACACGTTGGACTGATAGATGGGAAACGGCTTTGAAAGAGCAGTGATGAACTCACAGAAAGGCCACAACCTCTGTGCACAAAACACGAACAAAAACTTCCCTTAAGAAGAGCACACCAATAACCACGACACGGGAGGCACATCAGACGGCAGGGCTGCTCCTTCAGACCAGTGAGTGCCAGCTCTGCCTGCCGAACACCCACGCATCGCCCACCCTGTCCCCTTTACTCCTCACAATTGTCCCACAGGACAGATACTTCCAACTGCCTTGAGCAGCTGAGGAAACCAATGGACAAAGGGCTTAGCCAGTGTGTATAAGGCTGTCAAGCCAGGCTGTGGACCCAGCCTGTCCGTGTCACCAGAAGCCCGTGCTCCAGCCACGCATCCTCCTGCCTCTCAGCTCACGCTGTCGTTGCCTGTCCAAGGCAAGGTCTGAGGCACCTCGTATACCTTATGTTCCACGGCCCCACCAGGACCTGTAGGAAATTTCTAGAGGGGGGTGGGCACAGGCTTTGGGGTCTTTTTTTATTTTTACTTTTTAATCTTTAGTGTATTTTTTCCATTATCATTTAGTCCCCTTATCCCCCCTCCCCCAGCAATCACCACACTGTTGTCCATGGGTCCTTTTTCCTTCTTGTTCAGTCCCTCCACCCCAGCCCCCCACAGCTGTCACCCTGCTCTACAACCTCCACTGATGATTCCGGAGCGACCCGCAGCCTGAGGCCCAGACAGAGCACTCTGAGGACCATTGTTAGCCCTGGGATATTACTGAGGCCAACAGCCAGGTCTGTTTCCTCCGGGGGCAGGGCAGAGACGGCTCTGCTACAGGGAACATAAACATTCCCCCAAACAAAACCAAACAAAACGTGGGCTCACTTGATCGGTGAGAAGAAAAGCATTTGAATGTGCACTCCTTTATTTGGGGAAGACAGTTCCGAAAGGTGGAAATGAACTTCATCTAGGCAGGCCAGGCTTATGAACGAACAGTGTCTCACTTGTCAGCACACTAGGGCTCCACGGGTGCATGGGTTGGGTGATTTGGCCCCCACAGTCCCACAACCGGAAATTACGTGGGCATGTTTGCAAATAACCCACTTGTGCCCGCGTTGGAGACTTTACCAACTGTGGTCTTTATTTTGCCAACAACAGAATCAACCTCGTAAGAACAGGCTGCCAGCCACATGGGGCAAATAATTATGGAAGCAATAAAGAGGAGAGTCGTTTATTATCCCCACCGTAATTATTCTACTGGCTTATGTGAGACCTACCCCAGTTAGCTCTAATTTGTCTGCCCAGTGATTTTGAATTAAAGTAACCTGCAACTGCTTTTTTTAAAACGAAGGGAAAAGAAAGACCGAATTCCACAGATGTTGAAAGAAAACTGCCACGGGGCTCGGAGCGGCAGCTTTTGCCATGCTCACCCCCGTCCTAATTACCAGGCCACAGCTTCCTGACAGATGGGAAAGGATGACACCGCTCGGAACAGGGCGCGCGTAACGAGGCCCGGGGTCATTACAACAGGACACCCAATCTGCACCGTTAATGTCAGAGGTGGTTCAACCAAAATAGAGAATTAGGGTCTGCGGGTAAAGACTGACGCGTGCACACCCAGTAATTTTATTAACCATTAACATGCTTTGTATACGAAAGGCTTCCGACTGAAAACCATGAAAGGGGCACGCAATGTGCACCCCTCACTGATTTTACGGCTTATCTGTGGGTGTGGGTGCCACCCCTGAACTGCTAGGACACCTAGAATGAAAACATCACCAGCCAGTCAATTACGAGAATTATTCATGGGCTTGTTAAAAGGTCATATGCCAAAAACTTCATTCAACAGAAAGCAGCTGAGGTGCTCAATTTTTTTTTTTTTTGAAACTCAGAGATGATTGAAAATGGGGACGAGCAAAATTTCACTTAGAAATAAAGCTATCACTGATACCTTTCCAAATCCACTATAGAGAAAATCTGGGGGCACTTCTTTGTCCCGCCCCAAACCCACAACCTCTCAGGCACCCACTGCTTCATCTGCACCCTGCCGCCTTCCCCTGCCTTAGGCATAGGAGCTGATACTTAATTCATCCTGGTAGGAATGACTCCAGTCATTGTGTGGCCTCTTCCAGGCATAGGATCAGAACAGATAAACGGTTCTGCTCCTGTTCAAAGGAATAAAGTTCCCACTAAACAGAAAAATGTGACAAAAGGCACAGGGGTCCTTAAGTCCAGCCTCAGTAAGTCATGTTCCTCCAGTGGTTTTGACCGGGGGGCGGGGGGGAGGGGGAATTTACCCCCACATCACCCTGGGAGACACTCAGCACCGTCTAGGGACATTTTTGGCTGTCACAACTGGGTGGATGGCTGTTAGTTGCATCTACTGGGTAGAGGCCAGGGATGCTGCTAAACATTTCACCTCCCAGAGTGATCTGTAAGCGGATTAGAAGTTGAGCTACATGTGCTTAGAACGGTGGTTCACTGTAATCACCTGGGTGGCTTGAGGCTTGGGCCCCACGGTCAGACATCCAAGGGGAGTTAACCTGGAGACTGGCCGAGCATCACGTGATCTGAAGTGTAGCCAAGTGTAAGAACCACTGTCTTCAAAAACATTAAATCAACACTATTCAAAGTGTGGTCCCCAAAACAGCAGCATCAGCATCGCCTGGGAATTTGTTAGAAATGCAAATTCCCAGCCTCTTTCCATCCCCCCACGGACGGGCCCAGCAGTATGTGCTTGCACAAGTCCCGAGGCGACTTGAGGCCACAGTTTGAGCAACACTACATTCAATGACATGCCATCTAGCATCTTCTAATCATTTGGAACTGTATCATCATCTGGTTCCTCCACATATTACAAAGTCAGTTGCTAAGCAGCAGGTGAGGGCCCTGGTTTCCTTTGCTGTGATCTTGTGTTTCATGAAAGTGTGCCCAGTAGAATGGATGGTCTGGTCTGCTTTTGAGACTAACCTTCGGGTTAAAGGTACAAATACATGCAGTTTGAAACTACTCAAAGGAACTTTGACTTCCAAGTCTATATTTGAGGAAGGACTCATTGAAACTGAAAATGCTTCGCCCCCTGCCCCACACACCTAAGAGCAAGATGGACACCACTTATAACTGCTGCAGAGCCTGTGCCTGGCACCTGGCCAGACCTCACGGGGCATCTCCCCTAATCAATCTCCCAGACCAGAGATGGAGGGTGCACGGTGTCCAGAAAAGCTTCCCTAAGTGGGGTGTCTTTCAGGGGAGGGAGGTTAGGATAAGTGGGGGAGCAAGAGGAAGGAGAATGAAATAAGAACCAGAAGGCAGAAGTGCTACAGGCATTTGAGATGCACAACAAATTTGTCCTGGGAAGGGGTTCCCGCAGGGGAAACAGAATAAGCTGGAGAGATGGTTTGGGCCATGTTGCCCCAGGAGTGACAGCTTCCGGTGCCAACCACAGTTCTGGGTATGATTTCAAAGCAAGATTTGCTCAGCCTACAATAGGTCAGAAAACATGGTAACATTCACTCCGCCCTGAACACTATCTTTTCTGAAGCCAACAGGGTGGAAGAAAGGGAAGGGACACTTCAGAATACACTTAGCATGACAGCACAGCTTTATAAAACCACCCAACATTTGCAAAATGTTTTAAATAAAATAGTTATCTGCATCAAAAGTCTCTCGGGGAGGAGCTGAATTAGAATCCACTCCACAGCCACGCCAGACCAGTCATCTGCCTGGTCTGAGCCTCTGTGTAATCAGTCGGTAGTCTCTCCATCCAGGTCGGCTCCTTCTAACAGCAGAGCTGATGCTGTTTCACACACAGCAGTGAAAACAGCTCCACAAAGCAAATAATAAGATGAAGCAACGAAATAAAATCAATTAACTAAAAAGCAGATTTTAAAAATCAAGAGCTTTTTCATGATGGAGAAATGCTCACTGTAGGGAGTTAAGTGGGGGAAAGAAGGAGGGACAACCAAGCACACAGCATGACCTCGGTCTTGTCAGCGTGCCCATAAACCTGCGCACGTGCGTCGAAGAGATAAAGGAAAAGTTAGCCATTGTCTCTGCGTGGTGGGATAAGGGGTGATTTTTACTGGTATACTTTGAGATTTCTTCAATTATAAAAAGTCCAAAAACTTTTTTTTACAAATGTAAAATTTTATGGTTTTTTACGGTTTTCAAAAATCATAAAGGGTAAGTTACACAAATCCAAGCAGGGCCGAAGGGTCACCAGCCAGGGCTACAACAGAAACGCAGCTGGGAAGGTTGCTACACTGGGAAAGGAACAGCACAGGGGCTCCAAGGCCACTTCCAAAGCCATGGCCGCTCTAGGCCTTCACAGGGAAATTACGAGCACCCAGGTTAGGAAGCCCCATCCCCCCATCTGTATCCCAAATCAAAAGTCAGGCTGATCTCATAAAACTGAGAGGCACGGAGGGCGCTGGAGGAGGGGCGGCACCCACTCTTCCCCCAGCACATTCATCCTGCAGGTGCCCCCAAACAGCTCACCGGCGCTGTAGTGCCTCTCGGGCTGCTCCCCGAGAGAGAGGTGGGAGAAAAAGGACTGACTGCCCAACATGAAACGGGCCCCAGTGAAATTTTTTTCAAGAGTCTTCCTCAATAAAGCTACCCACATCATTTTTATTCTGTTAAGAAAAAAACCTGAATTACTAGTTTAAGGCTTTTTCTTTAACTCACTAGCATATGCCTTCTTTGGCTCTAAATCTGGTAATCTCAGCTTCCCTCTGAAATTGGAAGGAGAATAATCAAAGCAATTATTTCTGGAGAGTAGCTAATGTGCAAATGTATTTTCTCCCACAGTGAAATTCCCAGCGCGCGCATGTGCGCACACACACACACACACACACACACACACACACACACACGCGCATCCCTTTCCTCTGAAATGGGCCAATCAAATGTTAAGACAGTTTAGGATCCAAAGAGAAACTGATTTACATACATTTCTACTTTCTTCAACTGTGCCCTGAGCCCTTCCGGCTTGAGCTCCAGCAACATTTATCAGCGTGCATGAGAGTCGGGTTTTGACGCAGAGAAGGGAGTAAGGGAGTTTCATATTTGCTCAGCTTTGCCATTTAAAACCCCTCTTTTAAAAGGCCACGGAAGTATGTACTTTGGCTAATATCCTAAACCTATCCTGGGAGTTTCTCTTGCAGGTGCCCACTTCCCTGGGGGTGAATGGGCGGAAAGAGGCTGTGGACAGTCGCCAACCGTAGTGAGGTGGGGCGCGCCCGGGCCTCGTGCCCAAACGACAGACAAGCAGCAAGTACTGTGCTATCTCTTCCCAGTCAGGCCACCCTTCCTGGGCAGTCACAGGGGCCGGCGGTACCAACACACGCAGAGGGTCATTTCACTCTTCCAAGACCTGTCATCAGCCAAATTCCCCTCCCTAAGCTCCTGTGCTTTTAACAGGGTGTGATTCTTGCAAAATATAGATTCGATAATAAGGACGAAATGTGTATTTGATCTTCAACGTGCTTGCCACTGCCTCCCCTAATCAGATTTCTGGAAATGCAAAATCGCAGTTAATTACGCAGAGGGCAGGCCCAGCTCTGTGTAGTCTATTGTTTGTAAGCCTGTCCCTGGCTTTAGTTACTCATGATATTCAGGAAAGCAATCTCATACAGACCTGCAGCTGTGCCCACACAGCAAAGGGCGCTGGGGGAATACTGCAGGCTTGATGTGCATGCAAACTAGGTGGGCTTACCATTCCCTGCATATGTTCCTCATTCTCGCCTGCATTTGTGGCTGGCAGCGTTTCCAATCACGACGGCCACCTCATGAACAACCCAGATCACAGATGAGTGGCAAACGACAGCCCCACCACACATGGGGGCTGGCAGGTCTCCTGCACAAGGCACACTCTTGCCCACAGAGCAACTTTCACCCTTATTCAGAATACAGATCAGGCTGGGATGCATGGATGGAGTTTTAAAATCACTGTTTAGTTGTCTCTTATAAAAGAAAAAAGTACCCAATACTTCAAACACATGGCCTAGAGGAATACAGAAAGAGCTGTACGTAGATCCATGCACAAGCAGTAACTGGCATGGCTGCTTCGAACAGCAAAAGCTAGAATAACTCAGATCTCCTAACTGGAGACTGTACAGTAAATTATCCCCCAGCCAGTAGCAGAACTCCATGAAGCCCTCAATGAGTGGATCTGACATACAGACAGAAGATTTTAAAATGTCCTTGGTTTGATGTTAGGAGAAAGAAGCAGGATCCAGAACAATATGTACAGAAAGATCCTTATTTTCATCTACACCTGGTCATGTGTGTATAAAGCATCTGGGAGGGTATTACATTTTACTTACACAGAAAATATTCTGGAAGCACACACACCAAACCATTCATTATGATCGTCTTCTACAGGGGCAAGGTGTGGACAGGAAAAGACAAGAGCAGGTACGAATGAGCGCGAACTTCCATTTTAAGACTTCTATTAACCTAAAGGCATTTGGCTCTACAAATATGTACTACAATTATAATCGGTAAAATGAATAAAAATATTTTTATTTTTAAAGGAACAACACAGGGCCTCGTACACTTGCAAGAATAGCAGAATTCCCTCGTGCCAAACCACCTGAGCTCTCTGGCATTAATTACACAATCAGATCGCTTACCCGGCTTAGTAACTTGCCTATGGCCTCCCACTGCTCTTAAGATCGAAACTCATGCCAAGAGTCCCAAGGCCTTGGCCACCTCCCAGCTTCATCTCCCCTTTGCCCGGCACTGAGTCCAGCCACAGGCACCTCATTTTCTGACCCTCGAACACATCGAGCTGGTGTGGGCCTTTGCTTGCACCAATCCCCAGTCCAGGAATGCTTTTTCTCCAGGCTCCTTCCTCCCACCCAAAGGACCAGAGCTGGGGCCCCGACCCCCAACTCCAGAGGAGCCCTCCTCACACTGTCGCAGGGCCCTGGCCTATCTCCTTCCCAGCTCTCATTTCCCCCAGCGATTACATGGTGGTCGGCCTCCTCTGAGGTCCTCGAGAGTGGGAGGTGGCTTCTCTCTTGCTGCCCAGAGCCTGCAAGAGTGCCTGACACACAGGGGGCACCCCGTAGCTCACCGTGGAATCAACAAGCACCTGTCAGAGTCTGGGGTCAGAAAATCTCCATCTTCTCATGGAGATCTGATCGGTAAAACTGGACTTTTGACCAGCAGAGAAGCCTGCTCAAAGCCGGGGTGAGGGCCGTGTTGAGATGGAGGGGCCTGAACGTGTCATTTCCTGAACTTCCACCTGTTCTCTCGGGCAGGACTTGTCAGCAGACCCTTCACACTGCTACTGTTTCTGGAGGGGTCTCAATGTCAGGCTCCAACACACACCCTCATGGACGAGAAGAACGACACCCAGGGGAACCTGGTTTTCCCAAGAGCTCTGCCTCAGTCACCTGGGGAGAGGATGAGGATTTGAACTTTGATTTAAAAGCAGGCAGGTCAGTCAGTGTACGGTTTGTTCAGGGGACCCACACAACATTGACAATATTTGCTCGTGGGTTCTCTCATTAAAAGCACGGGCACAAGAAGAGCAAAAGATCACTTGGCTGAAAAGGCCAACAATTTCTGGTGGGCGCCAACACCCACACTGAGCGATCTCTTTGCAGCAACAAACAATAGCAGGTAGAGAAACACAGCTACTTGGCCTATTCTCACAGATGCGCTAGGAAAGCTAAGGGCTGGGAGCGGGGAGGAGGGCACCCCGCCACTTAAAGCTTGGAGCGACTTTTGGAGTCACGTACGCTGACTCCTCTCAGAGATTTTCCACTCCAGTGGTTTGTATTTAAGATTTTAAGTTAAAGGGGGAGGGGCAAATAGCCAGTTGCTCATCGATGGGCATAAATTTTCAGTCATACAAGATGAACAAGCTCTAAAGGTCTGCTGTGCATCGTGCCTACAGGAACAACAGCACACTGTACACTTAAAAGTTTGTTAAGGTGGGTCTCGTGTGACGTGTTCTTGCTATAAAAATTTTTTTAAATTTAGAATTCAAGTTTAGTGATTTAATTGTATGTAATAATATGTGTTACTTCTATGCATATGGATATTTTATACATTTACTTCTGTCTATATTTATTATGTACATTAACCATTAGGTATATATGTATATACGCATATACACACACACTTTTCAACTCTTCAAAACAGGTTCTCTTTTAATCCTTTTCTTGACTGCCTCCAAGGCATGTAAAATAGCAGCTTTAATTTGATCCTAGCAGATGAAGAAATGAAAGTGAAAGATAGCAACATTATATGTAACAGAAATAGACCTAAAACCCAGATCTTTTGCCTCCCAAGTTGGAAAAATGACCGCTCTCTGAGCTACTGGGGAAATGAAAGGGGATCCACCCACCAAGCTCCTCCAGCGGGTTGTGAGGCTGAGGCTGAGTGACGTCCCTCTCGGGGGTGCCTAAGGTTTTGTGCTGTTCACAGCTGCTCTCCCCACATTCCTCCTTACTTCTGAGCCCACCGTCACAGCTGTCATCAGCATGCAATGAATCCACGGGGCCCCCCTCACCCCGGCACGTCCACAGAGCACCACCTGGACATGAAGGCAACGCCAGGCCTCAGGGCCCAGCAGGGCCGGGCAAGGCACCTGCAGAAATCCCAGCTCTGCAACCCTGGGCAAGTCGCTCGCTCTCTAGGCCGCCTTTCCTCTCCCACAACATTGGGAGAGTGACACCTACAGGGTTGTTCTGAAGATTAAATGAGACAGACAAACGGTACTTAGCACAGTGCCCAAAAAATGGCAAGAAAGTCAGTAAGTAAGACTGTTCGAAGAGTTCAACTTCTAGATCAAAACCTATCAGAGAGCAGAACAGGGACTCGACAAAGATCCCTTGGCCCCCAGGCCATGGTTTCTGCCAAACTATAAAATCAATAGCGGCGTGTTCAGAACCTACAGAACTAGAAAACACAGAATTAAAAAAAAAAAGAATAGGAAGCCTCCTCCTTGGCAGCAGATGGTGACAGGATCGACGAGACTGAAGAAGCTGCCCTGGCTGCTGTGGCTCAGTAAGTGCCGGCCTGCAAACCAAGGGGTCACGGGTTCGACTCCCGGTCAAGGCACACGCCTGGGTTGTGAGCCAGGTCCCCAGTAGGTGGCACGCAAGAGGCAACCACACATTGATGTTTCTCTCCCTCTCTTTCTCTCTCTCTTCCCTTCTCTCTAAAAATAAATAAATATTTCTAAAAAAAAGTTTTGAAAATAAGCAGCTCATAAAACAGAAAAGGGGTTGGTCACCTAGAGAAACACAATACAGGTGGTTATAAAGGCAGATATGATGGGTCCCTAAACGTACTACCCAAAGGAGAAGGAATCTTAGCCAGTGTCCTGGTCTCAGAGGTGGCCCCTTTCAGACCCGCCCAGCACCTCTGCTGTGCAGACTGATCTATCAGGCTCTCAGGGCCTGGTGTCATGAAGCATCTATTCACCTAATCCCTGCTCTTGCAAAGCCAGGGGTTCCATGTAGGTCTACCTATAGGGAGACAATGGAAGAAACCACACCGTTAACAAGACAGGCCTTGTGATAGAGACACTGCAGTCACTAATAAACTGGCATCCCATTTTGACACATCATCCCGTGAGCTTGATTAATCTGAGTCCCCTGTCTCTGTGCCATTAAAACCACGCCTCAGCCTGAAAGGTCAAAGGCCAGGCTCTGCAAAGCCCTAAGGAGGTAAGGAGGCCTTCATCAGGGGGTGGAGGGCCTCTTGAAGGCCGCTTTCTCCAGACACAGGCTACTTCACTAGCAGGGAGGGCACAAGCAACTTCGCAAGGGTCTGTGGGAATCAAGACTAAGAATCAAACAAGGGAAGAGAAAGGAGGGTTTCCAAAAGCACATAAACCCTAAAGTATAAATCAAAGCCACAGTGAGATCCACTCACACCTGCTAAAATAGCTACAGCAAAAACACAGACAAGTACAAGTGCTGACGAGGACGTGGAGAAATTAGAACCCTCTACATTGCTGGCAAGAATGTAAAATTGTACAGCCACACTGGAAGGCAGATATTAGACACAGCGTTACCACATAACCCTAGCAATTCTACGCCTAGATATAAACCCAAGGAAAATTAAAACACATTTCCACACAAACACTTGTACAGACATGTTCACAACAGCATTATCCTTAGTACATAAGCAAATAGTAAAAAAGCAAAATGACCTAAATGTCCATCAGCTGATGAATGGATGAGTTAAATGTGGTATATCCATCCAGTGAAATATCACACAGCAATAAAAAGAAAGTAACTACTGCTACACGCTACAGTGTGGAGGAATGGTGAAAACACTGTGCTAAGAGAAAGACTAAGTGAAGGAAGATAACATTTTCCTAAGCTACGAAGGACCAGAGAGTGTATGATTCCATTTACACGAAAGGACCAGAATAGGCACAACTGTGCAAACAGACAGTAGACTAGAGGTTGCCTAGAGCTGGGGAGTGGGGGGTGTGGGGGGCAGGGCAGAAGGGTTTGGAGTGATGGAAGCTAAGGGGGGTGGAGCTTCTCTCTGTGGTAACGAAAATGTTCTACAATTGACTGTGGTGATGAAGGCACAACTCTGGATATACTAAAAACCACTGACTTGGAAACATTCAGTGCATGAACTCCATGCTATGTGAATTACATTTTAATGAAGCCTCTTTTATAAAAAACATACTTAGTTCTATTTTGCCTGGAAAGCCTACTATTAAAAGATGCCCCCTCATTAATCAGATACCTACTATACTATGCCAAGGAACTCACTGATATGACCTCATCTGGTTCTCATAGCAAGTTTATGAGGTAGGTAGAAACTATTAAAACCTCAGGTATTCCTTTAGACACTTTCTACTGAGTGATATGAATAAGCTGAATCATATCTAGACAGATGCCTATAAAACCCATGCTGACTAAAAGCTTAAAGGGTACAACTACTTAGAAAAAGGCAGGAGATAGGGAGTAAAAAGTCACCAGAATTCCAATCCATGCAATTTCATGGACCCGCTGAAGGAAGGCTTCACACACTGTAGTGGGAATCAATCATACGCAGAAGCACCCAGTAGTGTTGTTATTTCCACAGCACCCAGTAGGATAACTGCAGCAAGGTAGTCCTCTAGAAGAGATGAGGGCTCTATTCTTTGTTCCCATTGCTTTGCATATTTCCCCAAAGGGAAGAAAGTGTGCTTGTTAGGATTACAAACATAACCTATGTAACTTGAGAAATATTTTTCAAAAAATGCAAAATGTATAGAGAAGAAAGTCAGCATCAGCTAGTGTGGATTTGTAGTCAATAGCAAGTACATGCAAAAGCAAACTGAATTTATGATGCTCAGCAGCTAACACTGGACAAGATCTGGACTCTGCAGGAAGAACTACACGCCATGAAAGCTCTGAGCCTAACACTTCGAAGACAACGATGGAGAAACCAAGCCCACAGAATTTTCCTGGGACTGCAGGACCCTCAGGAGAAGGAAAGAACCTGCCCGAATCTCCTGCTGACAAAGGTAGTCACAAAGAGAGGACATGGTTCTGAACTACTTGAAATCTCACTACATCAACGAAGGTTCCTGAACTAAGTCCATTCACCTCGAAGCACAGCCGTGAGTGGAAGATGGAAGGATGACAAACACTGTGATTTCCAGGCTCAAGTTTCCAAAGGGTGACCATCATCAGGGTGAAATGTCCACAGTGCTGGGCCCTAGTGTTCTCAAGGACAGAAGGCTCCACGCAGCAAATGTCTTCCGGCTGCAGGTGAGGCCACAGCAGTGCATAAAGGTGTGTCCATATTCCTTGAAGGCAAAGCCCTCAATCCAAGATCGAGGAGGCCCTACCCAGCAGACAGCATGGCCTGAAAACAGGAAACAAAGTTCCAAAGATCACAGAACCAGGCTGCAGCCAAGGCGAATTATCCTCATTGGCAAGGCCTTGGAGACATGGGAGGGCTGAGGGCTTGTCATGGCAACCATTCGCCAGGGGATCCCGGGCATGAAAGTTAGCTGCTGGGAATTTGCCGGCCCTGGCCCTGGACCGCCTTGTCCAGGAAGTTCATTCATGTCTAGCCAACTGCAAACCATTTCCCCACCCTTCAGACTTAGAACCAGAGTCTGAGACAGCCTTTCAGCTTGGATTATTTTATAGCTCTTAATTCCTCTGATCCACAACCACTTTCCCTCTGCCTTCAGTTAGGTTTGTTTTGCAGCTAATTGCTAGGAAAAGGCATTTCCAGTAGGAAGTGGAGGTGAAAAAATTTGGTCGAACCAAGACACACAAATGACCATTTGGTAAGGTAACGCTGCATAATGGTCATGAGCAAATTTCAGAGCAAGCCCCACCGTGTCCATCACTAGCCATGGGCCTTCAGGAGCGATACTGACCTTCTCTACCAGGTGTTAAATAATGCTTCTACCTAACAGAGCCCAGCATGACAGCTGGTAGAAAGCAGGTGCTCGGGAAGTATTTACTATTATCATCTTCGTAAATATATCAAAACTTCCATAAGACAAAGGGGTTCCATAGCTCAATCTTTCATTCTGCAAGGCTTTAATGAGCACCTACTAAGTATCAGGCATTCGTCTAGGAATGAGGAATGAAGAGAATAAGGCAGTTAAGAAACACTCTTGCTCTTATCAGCTTAAAGTTTTGTGAGAGCAATGGATGATAAGCCAATATATCAAGATATAAATTACACACAGGTAACTAGATCTATGAAAGAAAATGCAGAGCACTGCAAAAATAGTAACAATACAAGCGGTGTGGGAAAACGCAGGAAGGACCTGGGCTATTATTAAGTTGTACTTCCTCAGGCACCTCCATTCTAGCAGCCAGAGTCTGGGAAATGTTCCAAAATGGAAATAAAAGGCTTCTCATTCCATCTGAAATTCCGTCAACCTATTTCTCTAAAGAAGTGCAGATGACAAAAAAAGCACATCAGAATATGCTCAATTACCTACTGTTAACTAAAGAAGTGCAGGTTAGCGTGGAGAATTCAATTTTGCCCCTGGACAAGTGGCTCAGACCACAGAGAACCGCGCCGCTGAGCTGGCACCGTGAGCAAACAGACACCCTAACCCCGGCCGGCGAAACGTAAAGCAGGACGACCTTTCTGGAGCCCGGCCTGACACTGGACATCAAAACGGTGTTAGAAAATTCTTAGACCCAGACTTCCAGCAATGTATTCTAAAGAAATAAGAGGACAATCATTAAAATATAAATGTGTAAGGACAGTTATTTCAGGTGGTTTCTAACCCCAAGACACTGGAATCCACCTATGTCATCAGTGGGAAAATTGCTTAAACAAAACAGGTTAAATCCATACGTAGAATACCACGTATTTCTCAAACAATAACACGCCTCTATCCTAAGATGGAAAGATGTTCCAAACATGGTGGTAAGAAGAGAAGAGCCCATTTTCAAAAGGGTATACACATAACATGTCTATGTCAATAAAAAAGATGCATGTGTACCATTGCACGTGCATGCACACACAACACACAGTACACAATCTACATCAAAACGTTAGCTCTGGGAGTCCCTGGAACAAGTGAGCTTCACTGTATTCTTTGTACCTCTATGAACTACCTCAACCTTTTACAGGAGTCATGTATTACTTCCTCTTGTTCCAGATTTCTTGGGGTGGGGGGTGGCAGGGGCAGGGAGAGGTGATTAAAATCAGGAGGTCAAGGAATAATCTTTAATCACCTCACTACACTACTACCCCATGTCCTGAGGTCAAAAGCAATTTTCTACACATGCCAAAGTGTGTGTCTGAGTGTTTCAGTAGTTTTTTATTCTCACCCAAGGACATATTTGGAGGTTTTCCATTTTTAATCACAAATTCTTTTATTCCACGCTCTTAAAAAGAAAAAAAAAACAATAAAAATATTTTTAAAACTCTACCAATGAAAAGTAAGTGGTCTGAGATTTTTGAGCATGTATTAAACAACGGGTTTAACCTTCACTGCAATGCCATTTGGTAGTTACCACGCCCACCCACCCCTTTCGCACACTAGCAAATGGAGGTCTGGAAAGATTAATAAATAACCTAAGGTCACGGAGCAGATGAGTGTAGGTCTGAAAGAGACTCTTCTCAGGAATAGTATTAGTTTCCTGTGGTTGCCATAACAAAGCACAACAAACTGAGGGTCTTAAAACAGAAATGTATTCCCTCACCGTTCTGGAGGCTAAAGTCAGAAATCGAGGTGTCAGACTCACACGCCCTCTGAAACCCATAAGACAGAATCCCCTCTTGCTTCTAGATGCTGTGCTCAACAACAATCTTTGGCATTCTGTGACTTGTACATACATCACTCTGACCTCTGCCCTCGTCAACAAGATCATTCTTTCTTGCACGCCTGTCTCTGCATCTCTTCTCTTCTTGTAGGGACCCCAGTCATACTGAATCAGGACTTCATTTAACTTGGTTACAACTGCAAAGAACCGATTTCCCAATAAAGTCACATTCTGTGACACTGAGGGTTAGAACTTTATCGTATCTTTTGCAGAGGGACACAATTCAACTTACAACAAGGGCCAAGGAAGCCAACACTCCTTACGCTCCTACATCCTGCCCATGGCACCACCACCATTAACATCATGTTGGTGTCATGGAGGTTCCATGTGTCTTTTTCATGACAGGGGAAGGAACTCTGTTCTACCTTCAGGCAAGACTAAATGCAACCTCTTAAAAGCAGATGAGCTCCTGTCCTGCTGTGAAGGCTTTGCCTTCTACACGGGCTCTCATCAGTCACTAAAGCATCTCCAAAGTTATTTATTCTTCTAGTTCAGGGTCTGCTCTTGAGCTAAAATACACTCAAGAGCTTTGTCAAGTTAACAGCACTAACAAATGTGGAATACAATTCATTTTCCCAGAGCCCCCAGTTTAGGGTCACATCAAATATAGTATCAGAAGGGGGGAGACGTGGTACTACAAGGTCCGTCTGGAAAAAGTCCAGCCATTGTAAACATAACGAGAAGAGTTTGCATGACATTGATGTAACCTGGCAGCCAAGGAGAGTGGACTGGAATACACACGTATGAACAATGGCGACTTCACTGTACTAGTCAGTGGGGGCAGTAGACTCCACTGAGTGAGCATATGTACTATGTGGCTGTCACACTCAAAAAGACTATATAGAACAACAATTCCCCTCCAAATTTTGCAGATTTTAAAATCTCCATCTTAATTCTGCATTAAGCTTGAACATTCATCTGCAGAAACTATTCAGATGATTCAGAAGGCTGCAGCAATGGGCAACTGGTGATTGGCAGCTTCATTGGGATAATACACCCACTCACGCATCACGTCTCATGCAGAGTTTTTTAGTGAAACATCAAATCACCCAGGTGTCTCAGCACCCCTACAGCCCAGATTTGGTGCCCTGCGACTTCTGGCTTTTCCCAAAACTAAAATCACTTCTGAAATGGAAGAGCTTTCAGACTGTCAATGAGATTCAGGAAAATATGATGGGGCAGCTGATGGCGATTGGGAGAACTGTGCGAGGTCTCAAGGTGCCTACTTTGAAGGGGACTGAGGCGTCATTGTTCCAAGTGCAATGTTTCTTGTATCTTGTATCTTCCTCAATAAATGCCTCTATTTTTCATAGTACATGGCTGGATACCTTCTGGACAGAACTTGTATTTTAATATGCTCTTGATATTTAACTCATTGCCTTTGCAAGTCTGCTTAAATCAGACACTGAAAGCAAATTACTAACCCACCATTTCTTACCTGCATCAGTTACTTTTACTTTTCGATTTCTGGAGCTGTTTCCAAAAACAGCAAGGGTGCTGCTGAAACCAGTAATCAAAGGACTCTCAAGCCATTCTGTCAACTGATGGTTTTTAGGCCAAGCATTTGGCTCAGCAAATTGAAAAAGGAAGCGGCAAATACCCTGCCTGGGTGAGAACCAGTGCGCCCATTTATTTCACGTGAGAAGACACACAAAAGATCTCTGCCTCTCTAAGAATATCCCTCCTGTGCTCCCAAACATGCTGCTGAGCCTCATGCCATTTGGAGGTCCATTTGGAGCAAGAGAACACCCTCCCAGGCTGTTTCTGCCCCTGGGGTGCACAATTAGGAGCCTGCAAAGGTGAGCAGCCTCCCATCTGCCTCCATCCCTCTGTCTCAGGGAGCTGACTGCTGGCCCAAAGAGACAGCTGGACTGGGAAGCCTCCCTGGGGCCTCCCACCTGTGCTGCAATCATATGTAAAATGTCAGAGGCCCCCGATGAGCGTCAATCTGTACCTTCTGTGGCAAGCATCCGATGGCCCTCCGCAGCAGACAGCAGCAGGAAACTGTACTTCCTGCGGCCTTACATGGTACACGGGGCTGAGGATGAGTAAGACTGGCATGCAACTCTGTGTCACTCAGCCTTGCCAAGGTCCTCCCACATTAATTTCTCCCACAGCCTCCACCTCCAGGAACACCTTCCCTCCTTCCTTATCTTTCTCGCATTTCCACATCCCCAGGGCCTTGATTTGTTCATGACTTTGTCTGTTTTTTAAAATCTATTAAAAACGATCAAACCATCTAAAGAGGCATTGTCCAACATGGTGGCCACTACCACACACGACTATTTTAAGTCAAAAATCCAGTTCTTCAGTTGCTCTAGCCACAGGGCAAGTCTCAGTGGCCACACTGGCAGTGCGGACACAGACAGACCCATCACCCCGGGCGGTTCTACTGGACAGCTCTGGTCTGAAGGACATACAGAAATGTGTCCCTTTGTCTGTCCCCAGCCCTCCTCCCACAGGCGATGCTACTGCCAGTCTCCTTTGTGTCCTTGCAGAGACTGTTCTTTATGTCTAAACAAATGTGTATGGAAGCAAACCTCTCTTACTGAAACAAATGAGAGAAGCCCCTAAACATTACTTTGCCCCATGCTTTCTTCACTGAATGGACCCTGGAGTTCACCATGTAAGTGCACAAACAGTTCACTGTTTTTGGCGTGTCCTCACAGCCACCCGCTGTCAGCAGGACAACCGCCACCACTCAAGCCCTATAACCACACTTCTGCTCCTGTGTCCCCTTGGTGGCGCCCTGCTCCCTTCCCTCCCCAACACTTCTACCCGATTCCCAGGCTTCACATCCTCAGTGTCTTCTCTGACTCTTCCCCTCACCTCTGGGCCTAATAAAACCTAGCTGTTCCCTGAGGAAGCTGCCTTGCCCACCTCTGACGCGGAGGCCATGTCTCCTCTCTCGTGCATGTTCTCAAAGCCTGTCTTCCTCCGGGTGAATTCCAAACCAGTTTCTCTGGCTTTCTCCCTCCGTACTCCCAGTTACCCACAGACTAAAGCACCCACTACGCCTCTCTGCCGTTGCCCCCAACCCCCGGCCCCTCTCCTCCATTCACGGAGGACATCGGCCCCTGCTTCACTCCCTTCATCTCCTCCATAAATTCTACAAACATCCGCTCAACCCCACGTGGACCGTCCAGCCAATGCCTGGCCTCACACACGCCCCTGGCCCTTGGTCCTCACCCTACCTCAGCCGCCCACTCCGACCCCAAAGCCACACAAATAAAGGAACCACCTGTGAAGTTCTGGTATTCAGCATGCCACTCTCACATCAACATCCCACACCAACACCTGGCAAGCTGAGCCAGACTTCTAATCCGTGATGGCTATTCGTTAACCTTGCCGTTGTCCTCTCATCCCCCCTGACCCATTCTGAATATTCTAGTATGTTCTTAGAGCCCTCCCTTACACATGAACTTGACTCCCTTGCCCCCTTTCTGGTTTACTCGCCTGTTGAAAACCCTGACCATGCATAAACCTAGTTCGCCTTCTCCACACCTATTCCCCACCAGAAGGTGACTAATCAAATGTGGAGCTTTTAAAAATAAAAAACTAGCTGGTAGGGTTACAAAATGGAGTGACTGCTATAGAAAATAGTATGAGGGTCCTCAAAAAACAAAAGCTAGGGCTATCGTATGACCCAGCAATCCCACTCCTGGGTCTATACCCCAAGGAATTGACAGCAGGGTCATGAAGAGATATTTGCATGCCCTTGTCCGTGGCAGCGTCGGTCACAACAGCTGTGGTGGCAGCAGCCCAAGTGTCTGTCAGCCGGTGAGGGGACACACAAAATGTGCAATACACACACACACAATGGAGTATTATGCAGCCTTAAAATGGAAAGAAATTCTGAAATATGCTACACTATGGATGAACCTTGAGGAGGTTATGCTAAGCAACATAAGCCAGTCACAAAACAGCAGACGCTGTATGATGCCACTTAGATGGAGTATCGAGAGTAGTCAGATTCCGAGGAACAGAAGTAACATGGTGGTTGCCGGGGACGGGAGAAAGGGTAAGGGGAGTTGTTTAATGAGCGCAGAGTCTCAGTTTTGCACAATGAGAAAGTTCTGGAGATCCGTTCAAAACAATGCGAACATACTTCACACTACTAAACTGTACCCTTAAAATGTTTAAGACGGTAAATTTAATGCTACGTGTTTTTTTGCCACGGTAACAAAGGGTAGAATAGAATGAAATTACTGGCCAGGGCTCCACTGTGGCGGACCCTCTTCCCTGGGAAGCCGCACCCTCTTCCTCTGAGCGTTGAACCCCGACCCGGCCGCCACAAGCGGCTGGCAGGCTGAGGAAGCTGTCTAACCTCTGCGCTGCTGAGTCCAAGCTCAAGGTTCATCCTGAACCTCAGAGTCAAAGCAGGAAAAGTTCGAAGAATGAACTAAGAACCAGTTGAGCATTTCCCTTATCCTCTCAAATATTATTTTCCAGCAAGTAACTGAACACCAGGAGCCTTTCTAGCTCTGCCTCATAATTCATTCATGCTCATTAATATGCAAACATCAGTTTCTCAGCTGGCAGTGATTTCATGAATTTTTAATTTACATGAGCCAGAGATTAAAACTTTCAACTAAAGCCAACAGCAGAGGATTGTGAGTGTCGTTTTAATCCCTAGATTAAGAATCTCTGAATGAATTCGCTGGCGTCAGCACATGAACTATTATCTGGGAATTACCGCCATGACCCCTCTGGGTTTTTACCTTTTGGGCATTAACATAGGTATACACTTCTTAAAAAGTACCTGCTTTGGGATCACTAAAAACAGTGAAACCGAAGACATTTCTTGTTATCAATCCTAATCTGGGAAAAACTCCAGGCCACCTGGCAAGTGCCCACAGAGATCCCAACACTACAGAAAAGCCCCAGTAATGTGTGGCTTTGTGACTAACATGTAAGAAACTCATTTCAGCATAAATAAAACCAGATTCAAAGTAAGCAAATTAGAAGAGAGAAACTGAGAAGCAACGAACTCAATTCCTCCTGGAATTGCAAATCAAATTCTGGATTATTAATTCTAAAATAAGAAAAGGGAGAGGGAAGAGCTTTCTCTTTTGAGGGCAAGGCCCAAAGAAAATATAAGCCACATGCGGCTTTAAGTGTCTAAAGGCCACATCAAAAATGCAATCAGAAAAATAAAGTAAACAGAAGCAAGTAAAATGAATTTTAAGAGTTTATTTAACCCCGCATATCCAAAATATTCTTATATCAAATTATAATCCGTATTTTAAAAATTATTAATGAAATGTTTACATTCTTTTTTCCCTCCCACATCTCTGGAGTGTGGTATGTATTTTTCACTTACGACACCTCTCAGTACCAGCCACACGTAAGTGCTGAACCAGCCACCAGCGGGGACTGGCAGGGACAGTGCGCCTACGGAACCCAAGAACTGACGTTCTTCTGGCAGGGCAGGGGCTCGTTCCTGAAATCTGAGTGTATTACAATAGGTTGTGCACTCTTGACTGCTCTCACATGTTCCCCAGACGGCAGCCAGACACAGCGGGGGCAGGGGCAATGGCTTCTCTTCTGGCCAGGCCAGTGTGAGGTCGACATTGGTCACTAGGTGCCAGCATCTGAAATCTGACAGAGTAAGTTGACCACTAGTGTTTTCTTAATTTTTTTTCAACCACAAATGGACTCGCTTTTTTCAAAATTAACCTTACCCTAAACAATATCACCTGTGATATTACAAATTTTTATACTGTAATTTTTATACTTTATTTGTTCAAAAAGCTAAAGTGCATTAAAATAAATATTTAACAGTGAAAAGAAGTTGTGTGCTCTATCTAAAGCCAACAATTAACTGAAATTCACATTCATTCTCGCTGGTGAATCAATTATGGTGTCACATCTTTCAAAAGCTTTCCATGTGGCATGAGTTATGTTACTCTCTGAGTCCCCGACACCCAACATTTGTCTGTGTGAGTATGGCACAGCCTCCCTACCAAGAGGGCCCTCTGTCTGGGAACCACCACAATCCACAGCACGGGGCATTTATTCCTTTGTATTCAACTGTTCAAAAGCTGCAGAGGTGGGGTAATACCCTTGCCCTAGTGACCAGTGGTGGCTCAGTCCTAGGGAAGTCCCCTTACTAATTAATAGCCACGGCAGCTACGATTTACTGAACTCCATGCCAAACACTGTTCCAAAGTGTGTGTGTGTGTGTGTGTCCTACCGTGATAACTGTACCTCACTCATATAACTGTCATAATAACCCTAATAAAGGAGGTATCGTTTTTCTGCTTTTCCGGTCAAGGAAACAAGGCGCAGATCAGTTCGCAGCTTCCCACAGGCAGAGACAATAAATGGGGAAGCTGAGACTCAAAGCCAAGAAATGTGCTTTGGAACCTCTGCTGTTATTACTCTGGGGATTACAAATGGAATAGAGATGAAAGTTGGAAAAGACACATGTTTTCTGGTCACAAACACAAATCCCTCAAAGACAAAAGCATTCCCCCACAGGGTGTGGGGAGTGAGGCAAGCAATATCCTCTGATACAGAGGATGGTGCAAGTAGAATAATTTATAATGCCCTCAAGATGTCTTCTGGAAATTCCACCGGAGAACTCATCTTACTCAGAAATAAAGAAAAAGGCGTGAAAATTCAAGGGAACAATGATTCCAAAAACACAAAGTTTAGGAGGATGGAAAGATGGATGGATTGATGGATCAATAAATGGATGGATAGACAGAAGGATAAAAAGGCAACTGAGCATAAAAATGTTTACTCCAGACTCAAAAGCAGAGAACAGAGAGTGTTATAAAGGGACATCCATCTCTTTGACCGTTGTGGAAGGAAACGGCTGGTAATCACTCCAGCCAGCCATTCTCAAAGGCAATTTGGGGACCTTATTGTTGTCACTGGGACCAAAGCCGCAGAGTAAGCAAGCTGTGCTGACGACCTAATCACGTGGCCTTCATTTGCAAGGGTTCTGCAGCCGGGAAGAAGGTGAACATCCACTTACATGTATTCCCTATGGGCAGAGTGGACAGCGGCCGCGTTGCTGTAACGCCACAGGACAATCGCCGAGGACAGGACATCGAGGATGGCATCAAACTAGGAGAAGAAGACATGGCATTAGCGGTTTTCCAGAGGTAACAAGGGGGACACAAGTGTGAAGGCACAAGGCAATGATTCTGTGACTCGGAACCTCAGAGCAAGTGACCTCAGAGCAAAGAGGGTTTGCATCATTGTCACGTGGGTCATTCACCCTCCTCACAGTGGGTCCTGGGGACCTGGAGCCCAGGGCACCCACATGCCGGGCCCTCCTTCTCCTATTTCACACGGCTCCCACTGCCTGGGAGACCACACTCTGCCACGCGGTGGGTCTGCTCCCGGGCCCGTGGCTCCCAGCACTCTGGACATATGGGGGGGATTGCACTGTTCTAACACATGTGAAATTGGTTTCCCCACAGTGAGCAAGATCATTTCAGCATTTAACTGCAGATCCCAAGTGAAATATTCGGGGTGAGGAATCTGTTCCTGGCTTTCAGTGGGGTTGTTCTACCTGCCGTCCAGGGCGAGGGTGATCACCTGGGAACTCTGCAAACACTTTGGTATTGTATACAAAATTCATCCTTTTGTATGAATAAATGATGTGTTGGGGGAGGGGGCAGGGAGGAGGGAGGCAGGGAAAGAAAGGGAAAGAGGGAAGTGTGAGAAAGAGTGTGTGTGTGTGTGTGTGTGGTGTGCATTTTTGCGGAGAGACAGTCCACTCCTTCAAAAGACTCTGAAAAATATCTGCAACACCCAAAACATTGAATTCTCACAAGGAAAGGAAGCAGTGGGTTTGGGAACAGAAACCCAAACCCTCAGGTACAGGAAACCCTACAGCTGCGAAGGAGTGTTAACAAGAACTCTGTAGGAGCACCTGTGCCACACCACACTTGTCATCTGGAAGATTACAAGCACTCCCTTGAGGGGATGTGGGGAAGCTTCACCCAAGTGTTCAACATGCTGAGCCTGCAGAACACCTGAGTCCAGTTTTCTCTAACCGACCCCCATCGGGACGCAGGCCGGGCAGCCAGGCTACCGCAGTCAGGCTGCAGGCTGGCTTATCCCCGCGGCAGCAGCCCCACCCCAACTCCCCGCATCTCTGCCCGCACCAGCGAAGGCTCACTCTAGGGTGTGCCCATTTTCAAACCTACAACCCTGAGGGGCAAATAAGGGCTACAACCCTAAAACATCCTCACAATCAGGGTGGGAACTGCGGTCCCACACTGTTATTGAGAATTACACAGCACCACTGCAGTTCCTTCCAGTAAGCTCTAATTTCCTGTAGAAGCGATTTCTATGACAGGGATGTTTGTCAGGCCAAGCTCTCAGCTGCCAACCACCCTCCTCTCACTGAGAGCCCAGGGTGGGATCTGTGGGATCAGGAAAAACGTGCAAAGCTTCATAAAAGTACATTTCAGGTTACTTACTGCAAACCCAAAAGCAGAGGCGCTGTACCTCGTAACGGAGACAGCTAGAAAGAAAGAAAATACTATTCAGAATATTTTAAGACCTCATATATATTCTCTCTCATTTGTGAGTATATTAATTTATTTGATATTCCCTTTTAAACATCAATGGAAAGTTTCCAAGAGAATAAGGTTAAACGTTATCGGCAGTTGTAAACTCTGAGAACGAAACAAACACAGAGCGAAGCAAAGATTCCGGGCTCCGCCTGCAACAACCTCCCGGTGGCGGCGTGTTCTGAGCACCCAGGGGCCACCTCCAGAATGAAGAGGCTTTAAGCAGCTGTCCACCAAACGACCACTGAGACTTGATGATTTAGCGACTGGGAGCAGAGAGCTGGAAACCATAGTAAACTTTCAAGGTCAAAGTGCAGTCACCCAGCTGCTCTCATGACGAAGTAATTAGTAGTGCCCACACACACACACACACACACACACACACACACACACACACACACTTGCTAACAGAGCTGGAAAAGGTCTCTAGCCCGTCAGAGCTCAAAATCAGTGTAGACCTCAATAAAACCGTTCATAAAAACAATAACAAATGATCTTAAACAACAGACATCCACCCAGATAGAAGTAACAATCATAATTAAAACATTTATCCATATTCGAAAATCTGCCTTGGGGGGATAAGTCAAGTAGGTAGCACTTTGGCCTAATTCTGTGATCTGTCCTATGCCAAAGCAATGTCCAGCTTCAAAGACTGTTCTCAATTTGCCTGAATAAAGTCAGTTCTCCATATTTAACAAGCAAACATCCACCCTCCAACAAAAAATGAAACCCTACAGCCTGGGTCAGTAAAGCTTTGAAGTGGATTGTTCTGGGCACAGGTGTTGCGAGCGCTCACTCATACAGTGAGAGAGGCATGGGTACCGGGTAAGGAGGCCAACACTGCACTCAGCTCACCACCTGTCCCTTCTCAGGGTCAAGAACCGGCTCTCTGTCCTGTCCATAGTTCCAGAAATGGACCCTGGACAGCCCTGTTGTCCTTCATAATCCATCCCCGGCCACAAGGGTCATATGACCAATGCGAAGCAAGCATGTTTCATTTGCTGTGAATTAGGAATTGAGACTGAGGGAGTCCAGTTGGTTAATTTACGTTGTTGGAATCGAAACTTGCAATCACTGGAGCTAGTGTTGGCCATGGTTTGCTATCAAGAGTGAGGAGCAGAGAGACAAGTGTGGGGTAAACACGGTTCTGGGGCAGAAAGAACCTCTGGCTCCCTAAAGTATCCAAGACCTTCGGAGACTCAGCCACAGTCCAGGCCTCAGGCTGTGTAATACAATCATTTGAATCCCCGACCCTCTTTGTTTTGCCATGGGCTGCTCCCATGTTCCCCGCCGATGCCCTTACTGGCCTAGAGAGAAGGGCAGAGCCAGGTGTGTGCAGTGACCACCGGCAGCTTTCACAGGCAACGCAGGTGTGCAGTGCAAAGGGGCACTGGACCTTCCCAAAGAACTCAACTCACTGGCCACGTTGGCGTGTGCAAAAAAGGCAGCAAATCCCTCAAGGGGTCGCTCTGTGTGCCAAGACGCCCTATAGGACATGGAGCTTGCCTTGCAGTAAGTGCCCAGTAACTGTTAATTAAACTGGTAATGGACTTTTATAAAACAGGTCTAAGTGAGGATCTGGATTTTCCTTCACAACCTGTTCTCAGAATATCTTAGTTCCGTGCTTTTCATGAGTTACTCTTTATCGGCAGTGGAAACCTCTTGAGCTCCTACTAACACCTTGACAGATGCTCAAAATGCAGTCAGATCAGGAAGAGATGCCTGGCTGGAGCTCCGGCTCTGCTCCGACCTGCCCGGCACCCCCGCATGGAGGGCACAGCCCGAAGAGCATGCCACTCACCGTCACAGAGGACCGCCTGTTCTCCAAGCAGTGAGCCAGCACTTTAAAAAGTTTTCACTGAGTTATTTGTTAATGCCAAACATTTATACAATGGGCTACAGATTTCAAAGAGGTGGACGCCCACTCAGTTATGATATTGAGAAAACAAGGGCCCTTGTCTCGGAGACTCTGGTCTGCAACAAAGGAGCTGGCCGTTGAGTGGAGGGATTTCCCTCCCTGACTCAGTCAGAGTCAGCGTCCATGACCTCAAACACTCAGACAACCACACTGGGAAGCTACGCTTGTGTGAGTGAGTTTAGGCTGCCCGATGAGATATTCTTACTGTTAACCCAGAGTTCTTCACAGAAGGGAAGGATTGACATGAACCGTTTACTTAGAAATTGGCTCCATCAAAGCTCCCCGACACGATGAAAAGGGAGAAAATGCCAAAAATGGCATGGAGAAGCCAGGGAACACGGAAGGGCAACCACACGGCCCGGCTCAGGCAGCCTCCTCCTGTGGGCAAGCCCCGCTCACAGAAGCTACTCGTCATTAACACAGGGCCTGGGCGGGAGAGGTCAGAGGCCTTTTGGGAGTCTCTGAAGAGTGGCAAGTATGACCATGTAATTTTCCCTGGCCGGTAACTGAAGGTGACACATCCTAACTCTGGTTTAGACAGCCCCTGTGCCCACAGAAAGAGGGCAGAACATGGGGTTCTCACCAGGATGTTTCCAACTCCCCTCACGCTCAGGATGGGTTCCACAGAAAGAACGGCAGGCCTGTGCCAGAATGACCCACTGCGGCAGGGATGACGAGGTCGGTGCCCCCGGGCCCCACGTGGACTCGGCTAAGGGTAGCTGAAAGCCACCACAGGTCCGACAAAAGTCCAGCAGTACCTTTAAGACAGGTGCAAATCTACCAGGGGACAACAGACAAGGGCTTTTTCGACCTCAAACAATTATGCTGCAAGCTGGCACGGTCAGTGGACACACAGGCAGTCGGGCAACCGCGAAGGCAGACCTCTCCTGTGAACAATGCTCTGGGTCAAGGCAGGTGCCATAGAGCTGAAGATCATGAAGTCACTGTGGCCGTCGGCTCTCAGTGCAGGGCCTGTTGAACAAACACCGCAGCTGCTCTGGAATGGAGCTCCCGGCTGTCAGTAGCCTCGGAATCCACCCAGAGAGCACTGCTGTCAGAATCCTTTAGGGAAATTCTGCGCCTTACATTTAGGACATGTCTCCATTGCTGATAACTTAAATACGCACTTAGGGAGCCAGTGGCCACCAACAGCCTCTGAGGGAAGCAATTACAGGCCATCGGAGCCTCATTCCCCAGGGCACTGAGGCCTGTTTCCTGCGTCTCCCTGCCCAGTGGTGAGAGCAGAGGACCACTGCCATCTGATCGGGCTGGCCTTACGCACCCAAAAGTGTGCCCTTAGGGTGTGGCGGGGCTCTTCTCATTTTCTGAGTTGGTTCTTGGTTTGGTTTGTTTATTTTTTACACTAAGACACACAGGCCTTAACATGTTATATTCGTAAGTACGATGCAGATCTGCAGTTCTGTTCCCCATTTGGGTAAGAGCACCCTGAGAGTCCTCTGGGAAACCTCACTGCCCCTACCTCCACACCATGTGGTTGGGGTGAGGTGGCATAATGATCCCCACTCCAGTGTGCCCTGTCCTGTGGCCCACGGCAGTGATTTGGCGATGGCACAATTCAGTGCAAGCCAGTGAGAATCCCTGAGGTTTTGCTGAAAACATTGGGAATGGGATGTCTTTCCAAGAGGAGACTGCACACAGAACTGGTAGGAGGAAAACAGCAGCTTTAGTTGGCAATTGTGCCCTAACGGGGAAAAGGCTGCCTCAGAATAAAGCCAACACAGAGCAAAGCAGATATTAAGGACAAGAGATTCAGCCCGGGCTGGGTAGCTCCGCTGGCTGAGCATCGCCCTGGTGTGCCAAGTTTGCGGGATTAATCTCTGGTCGGGGAACATGCAGGAGGCAACCAGTGAGTGCATGAACGAGTGGAACAACAAATCGATGTTTCTCTCTTTCTCTCTCTCAATAAATTAAAAAGAATTTAAGGTAAGAGACACAAATCAGACCACTGATGGCATGGACTAAACCTCTGGAACCAGCCCGACCTGAAGTCCATCCCCTGTATTTGTCAAATAATATATCAGCCAATTTGCTTAAGCCAGTTTGAGTTTTTGTCACTTGCAGCCAAATGTCTTAATGCAATTTACCTTGACAGAGTCATCCCATGTTCAAGAGCCCCTTTTATAACGTCTGAGAAGTAGACAAACGCTTTATACATAAAAGGCTCATAGCAGGTTTATGTAATTGATAATGGCAAAACACTGGACACAATCTAAATGCCCAGCAGTAGGGTGATGATTAGAATATAGTTCATTCAAAAAATAGGCTACAGGCAGCTATTTACAAATGTATACATAAAGTAGTGTTGGTTAATGCTCTTATTAGCATATTAGTGAGAATAATGGTATTGATAATAAACAGGTGTGATGTGTTTGGTGCCGTCAGTACTGGGAAAAGATGCGCCAGAGTCAGGAGGCATCCTGGCGAATACAGGCGCACACTGAACGGGGAGGTCAGGAGAGGCTTCACAGGGAGGGTGACATTTGAACAAAGGCTTAAAGGAGGTGAGGGCGGCGGCCATGCCATCACTTCCAATAATGGAAGAGTCCGTTCAAAGGCCCTGGGGTTAAGTGCCCGCACTGTTTGAGGCCATTCAGCCTGAAGTAAAAGGGAGAAGAAGAAAGTTATGAGATTATAGACTTCCCTATTGTTTGAGAGAAAAAAAAAAAAAAGCTGGTATAAAATGTTAAGATGCAAGACGACATATGTGATATCACTGGCTTCACGATACAACTATGCTTTAAAAAATGCATTGAAAACAAAGGGAAAAAATCCCAGAAAGGTCACAATGGTTAATCTTTGGTGGCAGAAATATTTGAGTGGATTTCTTTCAACTTTTTTGCATTTTCCACATTCTCAATACCCATCATATATAGCCATTCAAATCAGAAAAAAAAAATCGATTTTATTGGGGAAAAAAATTACCCAATTCATAACAATAAAGCCACAGATCTAAAACAGAATAGCAGGGACCAGATTCACAATGCACATCTGGGAACGGGCTGCACTGTGAGCTCATGAATGCTTTTGGCTGGAAGGAAAACATACTACCTCACATGTCTTCACTACAACCCAGTTTCTGAAAGCCATCTCACTAGGCCAAGACCCCCACACAAGTCGGTTGCTAATTCCCCAACGAGTTCACCAGAGCACGGTAGAGAACCAGGCCAGCCAGGATGTGGAACACAGGCAAAAAGCCACTCCCTGTCTAAGGGACAACCTGCCTCCCGAGTTTTGGTTTGCCTTGCACTTTACTTTCCTTTATATGTCAAGAGGGTCATAACAGCTACATCCCCGGAAGCATGCATACAAGAGAAGTCTTAAATAAATATTTACACAGGTCTGGTTAAAGACCAGACCTTCTTTAACTAGGTCACATTCAGGCCAGAAAGCATGTCAGCTAAAAACTCAAATTCAAACAAAAAGACAGCTGGAAAACGGAGGGACCCAGGCATCCCATTGTTAGGGCAAAGCCAAATGCAAGTCATGCAGCTGAACAACCAGCAGGCTTTGCAGAGGGTTGTGAAGGCTCAGAGGAAGTGCCTGGGAGATGCATAGAGAAGTGAGTGTCAGCAAAGCAACTGAGGGTCAGTGCCGAGAGCCCCTCAACAAGGAACACTGAACAAAGGGTGCCGTTTTAATTGCACACTAGTTTATAGCAACAACGAGGACCCATCTGTCATTCTTCCCAAAGTCAGCCAATAATTATCTCGAGCCTTAACACTCTTAAGCAGTACCCCAGGCCCCATAACACCTCCGAGTAGCTGAATTATGTGCCCAGTAAGAGCTCTGCTAATAAACCAATCCCGCTTTAATTAGAGCACCTCTGTCACACAGCAGCCTGGCCACCACACCCACAGCCCTGCAGCTGACCCAGCTCGACAACTCCTCTTTTCCCATCACCCACCTTCATCATCACGCTACGACCCAGGCAGAAGAGGTGTAGCAAAGAGGGGTCAAAACTAACTGATTCATATTCTAACTCACTTCAACAGAACCTGTAGTAGCTTCCAAACTCTCTCCTACTCTAACAAGATTATAATGTACTACAAAAACTTGTGATAGGATGTTGAATTCCGCCACCACTGATGGAAAAGAGAAGACCAAGCAGTTTGAAAAACAAATCAACAAAACTTTGTATTTTGTCTGCATAGGCCAAAATGTGCCAAAGGGCTATCTGAGGATAAAAATCTGGAAGTTTTCATTTAACCTATACAGTATTATTCAAATATCAGAGGTGGCTACAAACATTTTTAAATCAGGAGCCCTCATAAATTAAAAAAAGCCAAAAGGAACACCTACATTTTTGACTTCTCTGGAAAAACTGACATCTGCCAAGGCTAGGCTGTCCCTTTCTCCGGGAGGCGTCAGCGCTGTGCTCAGATGGGGCATACGCTCCTGGGCACCTGCCTGGCCCTTCTGGGTATCTAGCCAACCTGGTGGGCTTCAGTGTGAGACTTTAGATGTAGCCCATAAGCAGCTTAAGGGAAAGCAATTTCCAGCAAATGCCTGGGAATATTCATTGTGCTGCACGAACAGCAGGATTCAATATTTTCTACTATAATGTCTGGCTCCCAGCAAATTACAAAAAGCTGTAATAGGCCAGGTGCTCAGAGCTTATACCACTCTTTGAGAGCTTTTTGTCTCCTGTGGAACCTGAGAACTATTAATAAGGTCCAGACAGGCTATGGACACCGCCCACCTACCCCAGAGCTCTAACTGGTCTGCAAACAGGCAACCCCCTACCAAGGCCTCAGGATGAACACAAGACGCTCTTTCTTCTACATGATCAAGAGGCAGGTGGGCATGTGCAAGTGGCCATATAGTCAGTCCCTCCCCCAGAATAATCTGCGCAACCCACAGCAAGAATGGGGTTGAAGAGGTTGTAAGATGTTGCCCATGAATGGCTGTTATTGGAGTGAGGAGGGTTATTTGATAGTGATCTGGATCATTTTGCAATGAAAGATGCATTTGCATTCAGGTTTACACCAGGAAGCAGCCGCCAAAAATCTTGCCTGTACCCCCATATCGTCCTGTCCCTCTACCCACACCTCTGCCCTGGCATTCTTCACATGCAGCAAGAGCTGTTCTACCTGTTGTACTCTGGCCAAAGGCCAATGTTTTTCCAATGGATAAGTGTCATGGGCTGACCTTCTCCCTACCTGCTGCACCTGCTCACTGCACTCCAGGCCCAGGAGCGTCCTCGCTCACCTCCCCAAAACCCAGCGTGCCCCTGCCAGGCCTGGTTCTAACTCATTCCTCTTCCTGAAGCATTCTTACCTCAGGATCCAACTGGCCACTCCCTCACGTTCTTCAGGTCTCTGGTCAAAAGTCACATCCTAGGCCTGTCCTGTTCACCCTATTAAATATTGCAACCTGTCCAGCTCTCACATCTTAGCTCCTCATCACCTTGTTCTACATATTCTTTACCTGGAGCACATATTATCTTCCACCACATTATTTGATTTACTTATCTATGAAAATTGTGTATCATCTGCTCCCTCCACCCATTAGAATATAAGCACTACGAAGGCTGGAGGCTTTTTCACTTTGTTCCCTGATGTCTCCCCAATGCCTAGATCAGTGCCTGAATACTTGAAAGCATTCAGATTGATTGGCCGACTGATTGACAGATAGACTGAAATAAAACCTTAGAGATATCTGTAGACAGTCTGCCTGGACCGCTGGGAGCAAGCAGGCGGAGGGTGGAGACATAGGAGGGGCAGCCAGGGGAGATGGAGCTGGGCTGTGGGAATGGAACTGGGAAGTTGCTTCAGCAGCAAGCCACACTCCTTGGGGCACTGAGGGTGTGGCATGCAGCCAGACAATACGTTCACAAACCACCTGGGCCATGGCAATGACATTGAGTTCTGCAACACTTCCACGATGAACTGAGCTCATGCTCATCCCTGCCCCTGGCAAGATGGCAGCAGGAGGAAGTTCTTACACTGAGCACGAGCAAGGCTAGTAAGATAATTGGATAAGAAGAAAAAGGCCCTCCTATACCCTTCAGGTGCCAGACTGGGGGTGGGAGCAGGGGAGGGCAGGCACATGCACCAAAGAAGTTAAGATGGTTATAAGGGAAGGTGTAGGACCAAAGTGGCCTGGGAAAGGAAGGGATTGGAGGGGAGGTGGGCCCACCCAGAGCACATGAAAGTTTAGGAAGTTAACTGTCTTCTGAGAAAGCACCTGGTCCATCTCATACCTGAGCTGATACAGACCCAGAGGAACAAAGAAACACTTTCTTGCTCACCTGGTGAACACACTGGCCAATGCATTCATGGGACCCTACAAGCCACGTGGCCAAAAGCAGCACCAGGCCCACTCACAGGAACAGGAAGGAGCCTGAAGCCGGAGAGCAGCTGGGAACAAGCCAGGCTACCTGGATAACTGCTCAGCACGTACCTGTGGGTCCCAGAGGATAGTACTTTAAATAGCAACAGAAACTCTGGATTCATCTTTTGTCTTGATCTTGCTGAAGAGAGCTGGGTTTTGTCTGGGTTTATCGGAGTAGATGGGCTTTGAGACAAGAGTCCACCATTCTCCCAGATTGTGCAGTATCTGAATAAAAAAACCTCTTTCCTTTCTAACCAGCCTCTGACTCTATACTTTGCCTTATGGTGGTGGTGGGCAGCTGAACCCCACTTTGGTTCAGTGACATTAACTCCGACTTGCAGTAAACAGAGTGTTCAGGGAGAAAGCAGACAGAACCAAGGTTTCATCATACCAAGAGGCCCAGCCGTGTTAGCAGGTAGCCATTCCCTGAGCAAATGGAGCAGCAGACAACACTCTGTGGGGCATAGCAAGAAACCAGCCTCAACAAAGATCATTCTTTTAGGGAGAATGTGGAGCATGTGAATGATGAACACCAAGGACTATGAGAAGACCAAGAACAGCCCTGAACCCAGGAAGCCATGAGCACATCCAGAATTGTACACAAGGAAAGAAACCAGAATAAGAACAACCCAAGGAGAGTCTCCACCTTGGACCAGGGCACTCCCATGGTCTCCAACACACACCGCATGCTCACCCTGCTTCAGCCAGTACAACAGGAAACATGCCAACCCCCGGGTCCAGAGCGGGAACTCATGTTACGGGAATATGAGCTGGACAACTGCCACTCACCAAGGAGAGACCCAGTTTGGATGGGTTCTCAGTGGCCACACAGGCCCAAGAGCCTAGGTTTTCAGGCTTTAGTTTCCTCAACAACACAGCCCGCTTTCACTCTGCTGCTTCTACAAACTGGGACTAGAGAGAAGGAGGAGATGCTCGAGGTCACGCTTACCCAACTTTCATGAACGTTTACGGACTATCTTCAACAGAGTAAACAATCTGCCCTCACTTTTACTCATTCCCAAGACCTCACTCGCTGGAACTAATGTAGGAGGACAGTTCTTGCTGAACGTCACCTGCACACTCTCCCACGCACGCAGTTTCACTCCTGCCTGCGCTGTGGCCTCCCGTGACGCCAGCACCACTCTCAAGAAAGCAGTTTATTGCCTCTGGGCATCAGGCCTAGCCAAGTCCCTTCCCAGGCTGGCCAGGCAGCCTCAGATGACACTCAACCCCTGTCCAGTAACCCACCCTGCCCAGTCCAACAGGGGGGAGCCTGAGCTCACCGATCATCCTCTCATTCAATAAACAAACATTTATGGAGCATCTGCTACATGCCACATGCTGTTGCGATGAGCTGGGGACACAGTAGTTACTTGCCCAATAACTTCATGAAATATGCCTCTCAAAGCCCAACTGTCCCTTAATCACAGAACACTGCTACTTTTGTCTAGTAAATAAAGTGTTCATTGAACAGAAAACAGAGACAGTGGAAAATTTTATAGAACAGAACCTTCCCAGTTTGTCTTCTCCAGCCTTCTGTTCCAATTGCTGTTCTGGTTGCGGGGAATTCCAAACCTGAATGCTCATTCTCAGCCCATTATTTCTAACTTGGCTCGGTGTCTCTCCTCTGGCGCCCAACGCCTTCTCTCCTACTGCTCTCACTTTTTATCACACAGAAAAGATCCTGTGTCTTCTTCAACCAGCTTATGAAAACCTGAAATCAGGGTTACACTGTATTCAAATCACCATCCCCAGGGCCTACGAACACGCCAGCACACACTTCAGGAGTTGGTGCTCCAGAAATGCTTACTTGTTGAGCAATAAAAGCTTGAGGAATCACTAAATAATAATAATAATAATAATAATAATAATAATAAGGTCTGGTTTTTTATTGACCAGCCCACTTTCACACTGCTGTGTTGCTATGCAATAATTAATTCATGTCAGAAACAAGAGCTAGTACTATGGGCAACTAGAACCACCAATGGCATGGATCTTGCCGCCCAAGGTCATCCTCATCTGACACTGCTGACATCATACCCCACTTTGGACCTCTTTGGTTTAAAGAACTGTCGAGGGACTTAAAAAAAATACTTGGCTTACAGAAATGGGGCTGAGTAAATATTTACTCACTTGAGCTGATCAAAGCCATTAGAAGACCATTAACATTATCACTCAGAGAATAAAAGTTAAACATAGCAGAATAAAGGCCTTTTTTTCTCCCCTCTCTCCCTACTGCTCTTCTCTGTAAAACCCGCCAAAAGCAACAAGGAGCACAGAAAGCCAGAAAAAGAATAAAATGATATAAAAAAAAAAAAGACAAAACCTAGGAAAAGGCTAACTTCAAACCCCAAGTTGTAAAGAATATCTTACCAAATATATTAAAATGGACTTATCAAGAGCTTATAACATACCTCAATCAAATGTTATTCGAGCTCAGAGTTTTTTCACAATTTGGTGACACAATCAAGAGCCCAAACAATCACCCCACATACACAACACCAGGTTGGGAGAGGAGCTGCAACACGCACTCCTGAGCCCTTCCCCCGCATCCCATACGAGAGAGAGAGAGAGAGAGAGAGAGAGAGAGAGAGAGAGAGAGAGAGAGAGAGAGAGAGAGAACACACAAGGGAGGCGGAACCAAAGGGGTAATTGCTCAGACAGCCCAGCTCTAAGAATCACAGAGGAACAGAAGCTGCCCTGTTAGACATACAATCTTCTCTTGCTCACGAGACAGGGAGTTGCTCCCTAAGGTACACTACCAAGGTGGGATGTGGCACGGTGAGAAATGCGGCTCAGATGAAAGCCGCTCACTGTTTTTCTTTCGAGCCCCAGCTTCCCATAAAGCCCAAATTATTAGAACAGGGAGGTACTGGCTAAGGGGCTAACTAGCAGACAGAACCAGGGAACTGAAAAGAACTAGTAAGTGAATCCAGCATACCCCAGGCCACTAGACACTAAGCCAATACACAAGTGTCAGTTATCTCTTAGTCACAAACAGTATGAAAATGCAGTTTTAACAACCCACTATTTTCAACATATAAAAAATCAAATACCTAAGAATAAAGAAAAAATGTGTTAAGACCTCTACCTAGAAAAATAATAAAGTACTATTGAGAGATGCCCAACCAACACAGCTAAACTGTTCAGACACAAAACTGTCATTTAGAATTGAAGAACAGAAAAGAAGCTTCCAAGACTAGAAAAAGCTAAAGGAGTTCATCACATTCAAACCAACATTATAAGAAATGTGAAAGGAACTTCTTTAAGAAGAAGAAGAAAAGATTAAAATGAGAATAATAAAACCCAATAACTACATATCTATCAACAATTACTTTAAATGCAAATGGATTAAATGCTCCAGTCAAAAGACAAAGGGTGGCTGAAGAGATAAGAAAACAAGACCCTTCTGTATGCTGTCTACAAGAGACTCACTTCAGATCAAAAGACACACACAGACACAAAGTAAAGGGATGAAAAAAGATATTTCATGAAAATGGAAACAAACAAACGAACAAAAAGCTGGCTAGCAATACTTATACCAGAAAAAAACAGACTTTAAAACAAAGGCTATCAAGAATAGACAAAAAGCCCTGGCTGTTGTGGCTCAGTGGATTGAGTGCCGGCCTGGGAAGCAAAGGGTTACTGGTTTGATTCCCAGTCAGGGCACATGCTGGGTTGCGGGCCAGGTCCCCCATGTGGGGCGTGTAAGAGGCAAAAGACTGATGTTTCTCTCCCTCTTCTTCTCTCTCCCTTCCCATCTAAAAATAAATAAATAAAATATTTTTTAAAAAGTGAATAGACAAAGAAGGACCCAGCAATCCCTATTCTGGGTATTGATCTGAAGAAAGTCAAAACACTAATTTGAAAAGACATATGCATCCCTATGTTCACTGCAGCATTAATTCCAATAGCCAAGATATGGAAGCAACCTAAGCATCCAACAATAGGTGAATGGATAAAAAAGAAGTGGTGCATATATATATGTGATGGAATATTACTCAGCCATAAAAAAGAAGGAAATCTTGCCATCTGCAACATGAATGGACCTAGAGGGCACTGTGCTGAGTGAAATAAGCCAGACAGGTGCGACAAATACCATATGATTTCATTTATATGCGGAACCTAAAGAAAACAGAGTAAATGAACCAACAAAACAGAAACAAACTCACAGATACAGAGAACATGTTGACGGTACCAGATGGGAGGTGGGTTAGGGGGATGCGTGGGTGATAAAAGGGAAGCGATTAAAAAGCACAAATTGGTGGGTACAAAATGGTCATGGGGGTCTAAAGTATACAGCACAGGGGATATAATCAATAATACTGTAATAACTTTGTATGGTGACCGATGGGTACTAGATTTATTGGGGGTATCACTTCGTAAGGTATACAAATGTCTAATCCCTATATTGTACACTTAGAACTAATATAATATTGTATGTCGACTATAGCTGAAAAACAAAAAATTACTTTTAAAAATTCAATCAATTTTTGTGAGAAAACTGATAAGGTGATTCTAAAGTTTCAGTGGAAACTGAAGCATCAAGAATATCCAAGAAAATATTGAACAACAAAATTGGAAGGTATTCACTTCTAGATATCAAGATTTATTTCAAAGCCACAGTAATTAAGAGAGAATAATGTTGGCACCATAGAACAAAAGAAGATCCATATATACATGATCACTTGATTTATAACAAAGATACTAATGAAGTGCACTGGGGGAAAGAAAGATCTTTTCAATAAATGGTCCTGAGCCACTGACCCTACCTCACACCATACAGAGGAAGCAATTGCAGATGAGCTGCAGACATAGACATGCTAAGTACAAGATAACACAGGAGATACCTGAAGTATAATATGGGAGAAAACTTTCTTAATCTTGGTGGAAGGAAAAAAAATTTTAAACAGGACACAAATGCATTCATCATAAAGGGAAACACCAGCAAATTAAACTACATTACAAGACTCTATTAAAAGAGCAAAACAGCAAGCTACAGAGGGGAAGAAGATATTTACAATACTTATTGCTGCCAGCAGACCATACCCAGAGTATACAAAGAAGTCTTGCAAACCAGTAAGAAAGAGAAAAACAACTCAACAGGAACATGAGCAAGACTTAACAAGCTCCTCAAGAAAGATGATACACAAATGACCAATAAACATGAAAATATACTCACCTTCATTAGTAACCAAGAAAAATAAAATTGAAATCACAAGGAGATACCACTGTGTAAGAAAAAAGGCTGACCATGTTAATGTGTAAGAAAAAAGGCTGACCATGTTAAATGTGAGCAAGGATGCAGTCCAACAGGAATTCTCAAAGAGCTGCTAGGGGAGGTGTCAATTGGTACACTTTAGGAAACTGGTTGCCAGTGTCTATAAAAACAAGTCATGCTCTATAAAGCAGCTATTCCATTCCCAGATCTATACCCAAAAGAAATGCATACATTTGGAAACAAAAACGTTTGCTGACAAAAATGCTCACAGCAGCAGTGTTCACAATTATCGAGACTGGAAACAACACAAATGTTTAAGAGTAGAATGGGTAAACTGGCAGGATACTCACCAGTGGAATACTACACAAAACAGTGGCAGTAAATGAATTACAGCCACTTGTAACTACATGTATGAATCTCAGCAAATAGCGACAAGGGAAAAGGAAAGCAAGCACAAAAGCATTCCCTGGACAGATAATCTATGGTTCTGTTTGTACAACATTCAAAAACAGAAAAAGGGACTCTCATTCAAGATGGAGGTGTAGACAGACATGCTTCACCTCCTCATACAACCACAGAAAGAATTACAACTAGATCTCAAAACAAGTAACACTCAGAACCATCAGGGAATTGAGCTATATGAGAGTCCAACAACCAAGGACTTAAAGAAGCCACATTCATCCAGACAGGTAGGAGGCGTGGAGTCAGGTGGAGTCGGGGAGACCGTCGGACAGGCGTGGAGATGCCAGTGTGGCATGGAGACTCAGTGGCAGTGGTGGGACTGACCATCACACATTCACGTGTGGTGGATGAAAATCCGGAGGGATGCCTTGGGAGCCAGTGAGCCCAGGCCAGACCACACAGCACAGTGTTTCAGTGCCAAGAAGATAAGTCCCCATAACTTCTGGCTGTAAAAACCAGTGGGTGTTGGGGCAGTGGGAGAAACTGCTCGATTTTCAGGAGACTCAGCTTAAAGAGCCCACAAGGACTTAGAATGTATACAAACTCACCCACTCTTGGATTCAATGCCAGGACAACAGCTGGAAGGGTGTCAGTCACATACTGGAAGTGGGTAAAGAGACTAGAAATAGGGAAACTGCTGGGCAAACCTCTAGAAAGCAGGCAGTGGCACTGTCCCATATCTGCACCCTCCCCTCACACAGAGACACAGAGAGGTGAAGTAGGTTGCTCCCCCCCACACCAACTGCCTAAGTCTCCATCCCACATAATGTACAGGTGCCTTTTCTACAATAGGTCACACTACTAAGACAGGGAGTCAAAACAGTTCTACCTAACACACAGAAACAAACACAGGGAAGCTGCCAAATTGAGGACACAAAGAAATATGGCCCAAATGAAAGAACAGAACAAAACCCTAGAAAAAGAACTAAATAAAATGGAGATAACGACCTATTCGATGCAGAGTTCAAAACACTGGTGATTAGGATGCTCAAAGAATTCACTGAGCACAGCAACAACAGAAAGGAAGAAATGAAGATTACACTAAGTGAAATAAAGAAACATCTACAGGGAACTATTAGTGGTGGGGAGGAAGCTGGGATTGAAATCAATGATTTGGAACATAAGGAAGGAATGAACACTCAATCAGAACAGCAAGAAGAAAAGAGAATTTAAAAAATGAGGACAGTATAAGGAGCCTCTAGGACATCTCCAAAGGTACCAACATCTGAATCATATGGATGCTAAAAGATAAAGAGGAAGGGCAAGAAATTGAACACTTATTTGAAAAAATAATGAAAGAAAACTTCCCTAACTGGGTGAAGGAAATAGACATACAAGTCCAGAAAGCACAGAGAATCCCAAACAAGTTGGACCCAAAGAGGACCACACTAAGATACATCATAATTAAAATGCCAAAGGTTAAAGACAAAGAAAGAATCTTAAGAGCAGCAAGAGAAAAACAGAGTTACCTACAATGGCGTTCCCTTAAGACTGTCAGCTGATTTTTCAAAAGAAACCTTGCAGGCAAGAAGGGGCTGGAAAGAAGTATTCGAAGTCCTGAAAGGCAAGGACCTACATCCAAGATGACTCTATCCAGCAAAGCTATCATTTAGAATGGAAGGGCAGATAAAGTGCTTCCCAGACAAGGTAAAGCTAAAAGAGTTCATCATCACCAACCCATTATTACATGAAATGTTAAAGGGACTTATTTAAGAAAAAGAAGATTAAAACTATAAACATTAACATGGCAACAAATTCACAACTGTCAACAGCTGAATCTAAAAAAAAAAAAGCTAGGTACATAACCAGAACAAGAACAGAATCATAGATACGGATATTATTTGGAGGGTTATCTTCTGGGAGGGGGAAGAGGAAGAATGAGAGAAAAGGTGCAAGGAATAAGCATAATTGGTAGGAACAAAACAGGGGGAGGTTAAGAACAGTAGAGCAAATGGAGAAGCCACAGAACTTACACACACCGACCATGGACGTGAACCAAAGGGAGGATTGCTGGAGGGAAGGGGGTAGCAGAGGGGGGAAAATTGGCACTACTGTAATAGCAGAATCAGTAAAATATATTTAAAAAAAAAAAAACAAAGTAATATGTGGTGGTAAAATGCAGGCTAGTAGTTACCTTAAGGGAACAGGAGAAGGGCTTCTTGGGTAAAAAGGTGAGTGAGAGTGAGTGCTGGTGACACCAGTGTGTTCATTTTGTAAGAATTCATCAAACTACAAAATTTTGACCTGTGCACTCTTCTGTATGTCTATCACACTTTGATTTTTAAAAAGAATGCTTACAAATCAGTGTTTAAAAAAGAAAGTCCAAGAGTCCAAAGAAAGGACATAAATAGGCAATTTCAGGGAAAAAAAAATACAACAACCAAAAGACATAAGACAGTAAAATTGAATAAAAGAAAACATCAGTTCCATTTCACCTATTAGAATGGCAAAAGTCAAAGGACTTTTTAAATGCTGAGTGTTGGTGAGGGTATGGGAATACAAATCCTCTCATTCAATGTCGGTGGGGAAACCTCTTTGAAGGAAAACTTGGAAAATGTTTAGCAACATATAAAAAAGCCATTCAGTGAACCCAGCAGCTCTACTTTGAGAAATGTATTCTAAACTTGTACTGGTACAGGTGCAGAAAGAATACATGCAAGAGTGTTTATCCACATGTCTAACAGCAAAACATTAACCACTTAGGCATCCATTTATAAGGGAGTGATTTAATAAATTATGTGTTTATACTATGAGATATCATTAAGCTCTTGAAAAAGGATTAGAAATGCTGCAAAATGAAGTGAGTGAATAAAGCAAGGTCATTCATAGAGTGATTAAAACTTGTGTGTGTACATAAATAAATGCATACAGATAGATAAATAGACAGATAGATAGATGATACATAAAATTTCAGGGAAGTTACACAACAAACTGTGTGATGATTACCTCAGAAGGGGACTGGGAGTATGAGCCTGAAAGGATGCTCCATGTCACTCTATGGCCTTTTGCATGCTTTGGTTGTCTTACTCTGTGTATGTGCCTGCATGCATTTCCAAGGTGGAGGCAGAGGTTCATGTACCACAACCAAAGAAGAAGAACCTGACCACTGTTGAATCAGTTACTACACAGCCATTACCATCAGAGACTGAATGTGGATTTGGCCAAAAAGGGCTGGTGTAAATGAAGATTTAAGTTGCTGGCAATTTAGACTACCTGGGATTACTCTTCAGTGAAGAATGAAACAAATCCACTATTTTTCAATAAAAACAAAATAATGTTAAAATAAAGAATCAGAGATGTCCCAGAATGAAAGTCCCCAAGATAGCATCTTTCTCCGTTTGCAACGACACATCTCTTTCCTAGTTGGGGATGATGCTAACAGAGAATCGAGAAGAGGAACAGACACCAATATTCTCAGAGCCGCAATGGTCCTGGACATTCACTGGGTGGACACAAAGGTCAGAGAATATATTCTGCAGTGGCTGAAAAGGTCAGGTCTCCACCTGGTGACACTGGCCCCTCTATTAGAGGTTCAAAACCTACACGTTCTCTTTTTTAAAGGTTGGCATCATATCTGAGGTAGTTAATTGCATAACCTTGGCATTCTTACCACTTTAAATCATAAAACTAGACCCAAGTAAGGTTTACAGTAGGACAACATAATTTACTCAACAAATAGGATTCACTGTATTTGAAAGTTTATGTTAACTGATGTACTTTGGGGTGCCTCGGGTCTATTGTGTTTCAGTAAAGTATCTCCACCTTTCACCTTGAGCATGAGTCGTTATAGCCTACCAAAGGTAGAAACAAGGATAAAGGAAAGAAATCTTAAGTATGGTTTCTAAGTCAACAAATGCATTAGCTATACACACACTGTGAGCATTCTAAAGTGAGGTGAACACAGCAGGGAAAAAAACACACGGATGGACCATCAGATACAACGTATGATCGATCCAGCTTTACAAAAGAAGCCTGGGGATCACTTACAAGAACAAATATGCATATACAACCCTCCAATGTGAAATCATAGGCATTCCATGATGTCACTAAGCCAAAGACCCACAGTGCAGCTAGTTACCACGGAAATAGCCTAAAGTGAGCCCTGATAGGATTTTATAGATGGAGAGCTGTGGGTCGGCATTTTACATGAACTGGAACAATCTCCCAGTGCTACTGAGCCATAAATCAAAGATGAATCAGTGTTGATACTCCAAAAGAAAATAAAAATAAGGAGTCATGGTTTTTCTTAATTTTATGACAATAATTCTTACCTGACAGGATCAGTTTCATTTCCACTCAGGGCTGATAAACAACTCAATACTAGGTATCAGGACAGAAAAGACAGTGAATTAAACATTCCTAACTCTCTGCTATGGATGGCCTGTCTACCTCAGGTTTTTTGAAATGAATTCCTTAGACCCTGTTACGCCTTTAGGGGTCACACAGGGCCTCCCATCCCACTCCTCCCGCATTTCAACCAGAGCAACTTCTTCTCACTGTATCTAACAGAACACAGCTAGGGTTCTGTCAAAATTTAACTGCAAGGATTAAATTAAAAACACTTGAAAACATATATAAATGAAGACCCCTCCTACCCACATTAATGAGGAGGATGGCCTTCACACTACATACCACCCATTGTAGGTGGGACTAATATTCTAGTCACAATCATGTCCCTGGCCCAGATCAAGCCTCTACTACAATTACTGCCCATCAGGAATATAAGGCCGTACTCTGTTTCCATACTCAAAGATGGTCTTCAAAGACATCCATCAACTACCAACAACCGATGGAATCCACAACACTCAACTTTGTGGATACCATGGAACCTGGGATCCACAGAAACACATATATCAGAATGCTGTTTTTGCTTATTCTGCTCTCTTCCTTCTTCTTGTAAAAGAATCCTTTCTTTTAGGGGAGTGGAGGGGAGTCTGTCCCTTCACAGTGGGGGTAGTTGATACTAAGCTGACCCTGCCTTCAGGGACAATTCAAGGGTACCACATATCAGTGGGGGACCCCAAAAACCCAGAATTATCTTCTGGAAGGTGGTACTCTTGCAGTGCAGGTTTCTTCCACAAAGTGAATGTTTTAAGAACCCATTTGTGTCAGTGCACCAACTGGCCTTGTTGTGAGAGGCTGCATTTGGCTTCAGTGAATTTTTTTTGAAGTATCTTTCAACGCATTTGCCCATTTCATGACAGGGGATTTATAAATGCACCTGCCCACACCACACTGCGCTGAGTGTTCAGCAGTTCTTGACCAAAAATGGCATGACCCTGCGCCCTACCCTCCCTATTCACCTGATCTCACCCTTGAGCAACCCTTTTTTGTTTCCCTGGCTGAAAAAAGTCCTCAAAGGGAAACATTTTGCTGATGTGGAGGGTAAAACAAAAAAACAGCAGGAGAACTAAAGGCATCAAAATGCACAAGTTCCAAAACCGTTCTGAGCACTGGAAAGTAAGTCTCCATCAGTGTAGTGCCTCAGATGGAGAGTAGTTTGAAAGTGACTAAAGTTTAAACACAGAAGAATAAAGACACAACTTCTATAAATAAACTCTGGTCCATTTTTCCCCCCCTCCCCCCCCCCCTTGGAGAGCTGGCCTGAGAATGAAGCTCACAGAGAAGAAGAGAGAGAGGAGACAGAAGGAAAGAGATGGGGCGGGGGGAACAAAACTCTGACATCGCTTGAGGCCAAAGATCCAACCAATGGCATCTGCAGTATGTTCACATTTATTTTGCTTAAATTACTATGAGGGATTTCATTGCTAGTAAATGGAACACTCTTGAGCGCTACAACATAACACCACCTTCAGTTAGAACACCTGATGCTAACTAACACTCACAACACTCCCCCACTCATGTTGGCCTTGTTTCAAAAATAAATTAGCAATCCAGTCACATAAGGACTTCTTCAAACAATAAGCTCCCTCAAAACTATATTGAATAAATAGCCTCAAACAGTCTTAAAAATCCAATTATATCCAATTCAGCAACATAGAAGAACACACCAATCTGTGAAAAAACACATCCAATAGGATAATGACTGAAATAGTATTGCCTAGTATTGATCCCAAGAACACATCTGCCAAAAAGGACCACTCTCAGTTAACTGGGCTTAAATTCATAACCAGAGTCCAGCAGTCATTGTTTACAGAGGTCCCTCAAACATGCTGCATTTCTGGGAAAAGCCACAGCCTGAGCTGCCAAGCCTCCTCCTGCACTGCACTCCTGCCATCTGAATAGACCCTTATTAAAAGAGCTCCTAGGATTGAAACTTAACCAATAGAACTGAGACTTTCTCTATCCAATCAGAGGTGTGCAGCTAAGTCTCATTTGCATTTTTACTGAACAGAGTGGCTCCTTTCTAACCAATCAGAACAGTGCAATTTGAGCCAATCAAACCCTGAGGATTTGGAGTCCTCATCCATGTAAAAAAGAAATAATCAGGGGCCGGGGCGGGCACACATCTCTGTGTGAGCCAGCTTCACATCAGCCTCGACACAGCACATCTTCAGTTTCTACCGGAGACTGCGCTTCCTCAGCCGGGGCTGGGGACGGAGCTGGAGTTACAATGCCACTGGAGCTGGACCATCTGAGCCACCACACACAATTCAGCTGTTTCACAACCGAGTTGTTTTCACTGAACGAAGTCTCCCCCTTCACCATACCCCAAACTGGGGGCTCACACTGGCATGAAATTGGTGGCGATAACCTTCGGTTCACACTAGTTACTGTCTCATTTTGCCTTTATCCTTTCTTATTTGTATTTATTTTCTTACAATTGAAAGCACACATCTAATGGCCAACTCGGCCGTGGTCTGACCAAAGAAGAGGTGTTTCTGCCAGCTTACCCCCACTTGCCTCCATGATCTTCTCACTATTAAGCTAAGGGGGTGGGGGCAGCCTAAGGCCCTGAAATAATTTTTACTCAGAAAAAAAAATAACCCGAAGAATTCTACTTTACAGATCTTCAGAGAGTTTTAGAGCACCGATGTCCTGTGCTCTCCAGACCAAAGCCAGGTTTGGTGATCCACCAGAACGGCTCACAGGAATGAGCATATCGTTGGTTATAACCCCAGCTAAGATGTGTCGTAGCAAAAGGATGCAAAGCAGAAAAGGGAAAAGGTGCACAGAGCAAAATTCAGAGGAAACCAGGCCAACGCTTCCAAGAGCCCTCTCAGGGAAGTCACAAAGGACATGCTTAACTCCTCCAGCCACAAGTTGTGGCCGCACACGCACAGTGATGTGCACCCCACGAGAGGCTCAGCACCCGGAGATTTTATTAAGGGTTCCTCACATAGGCATAGCAGATCCCTCTTATCCATGTCTGCACTTTCTGTGGTATCAGTTACCTGCAGTCAACCGTGCTCTAAAAATATTAGGAAAGTCCAGAAATAAACAATTCACAAGTTTTAAATTGCATGTCATTTTGAGCAGTGTGACAAAATCTCACACCACCTCACTCCATCCTGCCTCAAGAGGTCTTTAAAAGTTCAGTCTGAGGTTCCTCATGCAAAGTTCCATCAAGAAGATTTTAAAAAGCCTATGTGATTAATTACTATTCTTGTTGTACCCGTGTAAATAACAGGCCACATTTATGGAAACTAGACTATGCAAACAAACTAGTCTTAATCTGGTTATCTTTGATGAAACCAGGGGTGATTTTTGACAGAAAAACTGTTTCAGTAACACGCCTTAGTGGATACTAGATTCTAGTACTGTTCATTACGTTTTGAGGTTTTGCTCCTGTCTGGAAACTGAACTGGATCCTGAATTCTAGTTTCTTGCAATATCTGGCCATGATTCTCCAATATCATGTTTCCAATTTTTCTCCCACCCTTCTGACTTGGAATCATTAAGAACAAAAGACGCCCTATTTCCTGATCCCTACAAAACTAAAGCTAGACACCTTGATACAAACTTCAGGGAAATCACCACTGTAGCTCACAATTCTTATGCCTGTCGGGCAGGCACTCAGAAAGATCACCAGACACTGAAACTGCAAACCAAGACAACCTATCACCTTGTCATGCCTGCCCTCGCTCCAGGTGAAGGTGCTTTGAGGGAAACGTCTAGAAATCTCCATGGCTGCTCTCAGAACTCAGAAACTGAGACCATGGCCTGCTTCAATCATTAACCCTTGTTTTTATTTTATTTCCACAGAAATGACTCATTAAATACCTGATTGCTTGCATCATAGGCTTAACTTAGGGAGCCCACCTGCATCACTGCCTTCGGAAACTAGATAGGTACAAGTGTGTGATTGAACTGACCTGTTCTCAGGACAAAGAGGCTGGTTCGATGAGATGGAGCAATCTATCAACCCAGCTTCTTGAATGTGAAACTTCTCAGGAAGTTTCAAAGATGGCACTGACGGGGTTCAGAACTGGCCTCCACAGGACATGCTCCTTTGGGACGTGGATTATTTTAACTGAAGGCAATGGAGACCCTGCAGGATCAGTCAAAACTTCTGCCCACCCCCTCTTAGCTGCCTAAAAATTTAAATGAGAGGCCTTGCCCAAAAGAATTATTGCCAGAGATAACTTTTTGACATCTAATCCCTGAATATCTGCTCTTCTTATTCTGCTCCCCACCTCCACCCAAAGCTTCAGGGCTCTCACCTCACTCCTGAGTTCAACGTGTCCTGTGTACCTCATTTTACCTTCTGTCTCTGAACCTCTTGGGTATGTGGGCTTTCTGTGCATACACTTGTAATTGAATTGGGTTATTTTCTCTTTTTGATTTAATTATCTGACCAGTCAAAAGAACCTGGAAGGTTAGAGGAAAAATTTTCTTCTTTAACACAGGCATCTACTGGGGGTCTTGGAACGTATCTCCTATGGATAAGGGGAGACTTACTATACCTTCTGTGCAGACAGGGGTGTCCAGCCTTTTCATGTCTCTGGGGCACACTGGAAGGAGAGTTGTCTTGGGCCACACATTAAATACATTGCAACACATAATCACACACAAAAAAAATCTCATAACGTTTTAAGTAAATTTACGATTTTGTGTTGGGCCACATTTATATCCATCCTGGACCACACGGGGCCTGCGGCCTGCTGGTTGGGCACCCCGAGCTCTAGCATGTACCAAAACGCCAGACTCCCAGAAGGCAAGCAGGTGCTCAGCATGAACTGCACTGTTTGAACAGGCAGCTGAGGCTCAGTGAGCCACACTTATCATCCAGAGAAAGTTGATCAGTGTAAAAACCAGCTTACTAGCCAGTTCCCCCATGCAGAGGCACACCTGCTATGTTAACCTTTTCTGCACAAAACCAAAGCTTAATACTTCACATTGAAGTGAAAACTGAGCCAGCAGGCATGAAGCAGCTTGCCCAAAATCACACAGCAAAGCTAGCCAGAACTAGCAGCCCAGTATCCAGAGTCACAGAGACGAAAGTCGAGTCACCGCGACCCTCAGCCCCCAGACACATGCACATACATATTCCAAACAGGTCACTTCAGGACAGAGATTACAGACAAAGAAGATTCAAAGGCAGCTTTGATTCCCGATCCACCAACTCTCCATGGAAACATTAATTATATCCATCATGTGAAAGCCTCACTGGTGGAATAAATATAATTTTTAATATCCTACCGCTGTCCCCCCTCTTAGGAAGCTATCTCTCCAACTCAATTTAATTATATTGGAAAATACCAAGCTCATTATCGCTTTAATTAAAACTATACGTTTTCACGTAAAGCTGGAAGAGTCCTTAGGGATGGTCTATCTGGTCTCACATCTTTATTTAACAGAGAAAGCATTGGGGCCAGCAGAGGAAGCAACTTGCTGAGGCCCCATCAACACAACTAAACATGGGGCTAGGACCCTCCTTTCCTTACTCTAAGTCACACGCCTTTCTAGGGCACCTGGCTGTCCTACCAGCCCAGGCTCAGGGCTCAGAAGACCATACACTTATTATTGGCCCGTAAGTGCTTAATGATCTGAAATGAATTCCTCTTCGTGACCTGTGCAAGGGAGTCTGTACAGCCCTGAAAAAAGGCAATATTCCTCAAAGGACAAACTAATAAAAATGATGACTGCACTAGGGGACCCTGCATATGACATTTGCATGCTATTTGTATGCATCCCGTTAAAATACTCAGTTACTCAGAAGTACAACACAGTGCTGAATCTGCAAAGACTCAACACACCCCGGACATCTGCACCCACAAACAGATCCGTGGGTTGACCACCAAGGGGCCCTCACATGCCCTGTCTAGCTCCTGAGCAAGCTGTGCATGTACAGATGAAAGAACTTCATCGGCTCATTTACATGGCCAGAGGAAACAGATTTCAGGCTTCCCAGTACGTTATCATTATTATAACACACAAAGAGCCACACAGGCACGTGAAGGCAAAAACTAGTCGATTCTCCCCAGAACAGACTCTCCAGTTGGATTGTGTGTAATCCAGCAACTGGAAAAACCCAAATGATGAGAATCCTTCCATGTTCTGTAAAATACATGTAAAATTAAAAAAAAAAACAACTGATGGATGTACATGGGGCTCAGCCTACAAAGTGACATTCAAGGTGCATCAGCAAAGTGTAAGCACAGTGCTTCCCACCTGGGCACACTACCCTCCACACACGCAACTCCCGGGGACTTTTGGCAACGTCTGCAGACCTTTGTTAGACTGTTGTTTCTTGTAACAGCTGGGGGGAAGGGACATACTACTAGCATCTTGTGAGTAATGCCAAGGATGCTGCTAAACACCCTACAATGCACAGGACAGCACCCAACAACAAAAATGATCCAGCCCAAACTATGGACAGTGCCAAGATTGGAAGCCCTGATCTAAAGAGATAAAGGCTAATTCATAGCTCTTGACAGTATGTAGATTGAGTGATTCTGAGAATTCTGTGCTGTTCTAGTGTTAACAATGATATACAAAGATAAATTAAATTCAAACATTGAAATGGAATTAAAAACATTATTCAAGTAACCAGAGGATTCTGGTTGCCATCAGTTTTAGATAGAGTTTAGTTTCTTTACTTCACTGTTTTAATGCTTGTATCCCATCAAACGCCTTCAGGCTGGAATTTGGTCTTTACACTTGGATGCCAGCTGCAGCTCTGCCTGTGTTATTAGAGCCCAGGGGGTTAAGGACCCTCAGGTGACCTTGGAGAGGGCCCTGCAGCACAGGGCCTGCCCAGGCAGCCATCGTCCCTTATGTGGCTGGTGCGCCACAGTCTCTGGCCACCACCAGCCGTCTGTGTGTGTAATTGTGTGTTTAATTAGGTTTCTAAGGGCTTAGAGTCAAATTTTCTAAACCACTATGAGAACACCCGTAAATCAAGACAGCAATCAGGATTGAGACATAAAACCTGTATTGACAAACTCTAAAGAGTAGCAGATCCTGGTAACTTAGAACACGAGTAGGTGATTTAATAAAATAAGAAGACCTATCCACACATATTCTGTGTTTACAGGGATGAAGCGGGGGGAGGGTGGACAAGTATTAAGAAAGTAAAACAGAGCCAGACCATAGACTATACCAAAAATCTAGGAAGGTGTGTTCAAATGTCACCTCCAAAATCACTTAGTACTTGTCAAGGTCTTTTGGTTGTTCTTCAAATGGGCACCAAGAAAACACCCACCTGGATAAATGATCTGGAGCCCACGTAGGAGGGTGAACCCTTTAACAGAAGCCACTGTGTTTGCAGGTTTTCCAGCCCCAAGATGGGAACAGATTGCACTTGGGCTCAGCTTGCTGCAGAGCCCACAGACAGCTGCACAGGCTGTCCACCGCCCGAGGGCTTCCTGCCCAGGCTCCGGTGAGGGCTGACACCCAGGCCAGGGAGCTGGCCTGAAGAGCACCCGGCGTGGGAGCTCCATCCACACTCAGAAAAGAGGGCCTCTGGCTAATATGCCACAAGGTGATCAGACCACATGGTGGAGAAGGAGGAAGGGACAACTTCCTGACGAGGCCAGCACAGACAGGTGGGGTGCTGGGGAAACGGGGCACACAGGGGTCCTAAGTATGCAGAATGGGAAGCCAGCTGGAGGGGAGCAGAGGGGAGAGTTGTGACCTTGGCTGGTGGATTTTTCTTCAGCATAGTTTGAGGGGAAAGAATCAAAAGGAAATAATCATAAGGATGGCTGGAAAGAACTTTAAAAAGATGCTCGGCCCTGAATTTTGATCTACAAATTGGTCCTGGTTAAGGAGTCTAGAAACAACTCTATCTGAACCCTGGTCAGATCCAATCCCCCCAACCACTCCAGCCTCTGTTCATCCAGGAGCTGAAGCTGAGAACTACCCCCTCTGTTGTCAGACAAGTCCCTGGGGTAATGCTGACACCTGCTTCTATTTCCACTCCACACACTTTCCCTGAGGACCTGCCCTATGTGCAGGGTTGCAGGCACAGAAGTAAATAGAACAATCCCTGCCCCCCACCCCACCCCAGCTCCTGGATGGGTAGGGGAGACAGACACACAGATGGAGTTCTGAAGATTTTCCTAGCTCCACACCATCATGAGATAGGTCTCTCCTCACAGGGAGCCATTCCCCAGGTCCCAGCAAGGCAGGACAAACTTGCGTGGCAGTGCTGTGTGCCCAGTCTGGCCGGGAGAGAACACTAACAAGCCTAGTTCTGTTCTAAGTTAGGCAAGAGTTCAACAGGTGAGTGGGAGAGAACATCCTATGCCAAAACAAGACATGTTTTGGGGAGACAGTTCTCCAAGCAGTACTGACCCCCTGGACAAGCACCAGGCTTCTGGCAGGATGCAGGACTTGTCTATAAAGAAGGGAGCCCAGAAATGTGGAAGAGGAGTTCTCCATGGAAAGGACGGGAAAGGACCTTGGGGAATGCCTGTGTTTAAGAGGAAGGCAAGGATAGACGAGTCAGTGAAAAAACAAAAACAAAAGGAACCGTGGAAGCAGAAAAGGGAGGGCTGGAAGTGAGGCGGGTTAGTGAGAAGCTGGGAAAGTCCCTTGGCCAAGTGGAAGAGGGGAACAGACAGACAGTTAAACCACCAAGCAACTCACAATACCTTGCAAGGTCTTGTCTTCCCTAACCAAGGACACTCAGGAGCAAATGGTTTACACATTCCAGGTCGTGCAGGGGCGGAGCCACCTCAGTCCTGGTCCCTCCTCCGTGACTTGCTTTGAAGGTGAAACGGATCAGAGCATGATCCTGACCACTCTCTATACTCATTTGATGAATCAGCATATTGATGCACACACCTGGAAAGCTGATGAATATTCTATTGAGACCCTCCACTGAGACTTCCTCTAAAATTCCCACTTCCAGAAAACAGATAAAAATCCTTAAGACACAAAACCCAGTGTGCACTCTCCCCGGAGCACACCCACTCCTCTGGCCCCAGCCCCACTTCCTTCCTCAGTCGAGTATCTTTGCTTTCTTTCTTCCAAGCTCCAAGGCTCAGGTGGCAAACACAAGGCCCACGGGCCGAATGGGGCCCTCCACCTTGTTTTATCCATCTAGCACCTTGTTTCTACCCAGCGGCAGTGCCAAGATCTCGCTTAACTGTTAAGGAGTAGTTACGTTTATACAGTCCTAAAATTACACTCATCGCTTTGAAGGCAACTGCGAGGCTGCCGTGGCCCCCGGTGAAAATGAGTTTGACACCCCTGCTCTAAGGTTCCCAGGAGACTTGCAACCAGGGCAGCAATGGGCAGCAGCAGCTCGTTCCAGGCTCACCCCCGGAACCTGTCTCCAAGGGCCCTCGCTTTGCCTCTGTAACTTATTTCCTGAGTCCACGCAGCCCACTTCTTCAGCCCCTGTGACTTTCTTTCTAAAGGGCTAGGTAGCCACACCTTGGCATGACTCTGCCTCATGTCTCCGAAGGGCCAAGGCAGCTCCACCTAGGCTCAGTCCTGTTGCTGTGCTCTTGCCTCTTCTATCTTAAGTCCTTCCCCTGTCCCCGGCTTTAATAAACATACTCTCAAAATCACGGACTTGAGTTGCAAAATCCTTCCTGCACCAACTCAAGAACCCACACATTCCAGATTGTGCCCAGGGCAGACCCGCCTTTGTCCTGATCCCTTTCTGGTGACAGAAGGTTCAGTGCCTTAGTGATTGGGGGAGGGGTTCTCAAAAGGCTGGCCATCAGCAGTGCCCACCGGTGGGTAAGTCACTGAGGAAAGGGCACTTGCCAGGCAGCTGTGGGGGAAAGGAGGGACACACACACACAAATAGAGGGTATATAAGGATTTTGAAAACTCTTGGAGATCTTCAGAAGAAAATCATGAAACACTAGATAGGAGATTATGACCTGCTTGTGAAATTCTACAAAGTGGTTTTAATCAAAGACCATGTCACTGCTGTATTTCTCATTAAGCCCTAACTTAGGAAACTACAAATGCCAACAGGGCCATTTGCAGCCATGTTTTGGGAAAGCTGCATCCTCAGTTATAAGGGCTTAATCCCAGGTGAGCCTAATTTTAGCTTGCAAAGTAAGCTGTCCTAATATAAAAGGCTGCCCATTAAGTGGCAGTAAGAATTTCAACCTGGAGCAAATGGCCCAGCAGGGCCTCTTACTGATCAAGCTGGATGCCTCTCAGAGGCCAAGGTTTTCTTTTTAGGAGAGAAAGGGCTCCCACACAACCAGCAGGAGCCAGCGGAAGAGGTAGATAATGGTTTAGCTTCTCCTGAGCCTCCCCCAGGCCTCTCCCTTTAGAAAGCTGAGGTCTTAGGGCCAGCAGGGGACACACCTTTCTCAAACACTAATGCACTGCAAACACTTCAGGTCTCAAGCGGAAAGGACACACTTTGTACTTGCAAACAGGCCCACGTCCACTCTTCTGATGCACACGGTTTCCTTCCTTCCCCTGCTATAAATGCTAAAGACAGTAGGTAAGAACAATCTCCTAAACTCCCTTAACCTGAAGTATCATTGTAAACAAAGATACTAATATGTACTCCCTGTTCATGTGCTGCACAGCTGACTCTTTCTAAGCCTCTTAAATACCTTTATCTGTGCACTATCACATCCCATCCAAACTTGTTTGCTTGTCCTGACTTCTCCAGCCTGGAAGCTCTCCAGGGGCCATTATTATCTTCTTCCTCTTTGTAAAACCCTCCAACCGCATCCCAGTGCCAGCCAAAGAGGCTGACACAAAACAGGCACCCAATGGATATTTCCTGAACTTAACGAAGGCAGCTGCCATTTTAAAAAGAATTCTAGACAGACATATGTGCCATATACACACATGCATGAATACATATCACACAATACACACATGTGGCATGCACTCTAAATCCACTCGTCTCAAGAGCCAAAATCTGTGTTCTTTCTCTAGGGGAGTCACTTCACCTCTCTTCTGGAAGGTCTGTTCCTTTCCTCAAGAATCCCCTCTACCCACCAAGTTCCCAGCAGGGAACATAAGCCACCTGGACAATGTGAAACAAATGAAGAGACTTTACCTTTCGGGGGTATGGGAGCAAAACCAGGATGGTGAGTCACCACAAACACTTAACAGTCAGAAGCCACTCCTTGGACTGGAAGGACAGTGCCCCCAGAGCCAGCACGAGCTGCAGCCTTACAAGACATGCTGCCCCAGGAGGAAGTCATTGTCCAGCTACAATATCAGAGACTCAGAGCCCAAACACAGGGAGCAGGGAAGGCTCAATCAAGAAGAAGGCTCCCCTCCAGCCTGCAATATCTTGCAGGGGGCTTGCAGGTACCGGGGCCACACCACCACAGCTGGGATGCACTTTCCAGGCTCCTCCCCACCTGCACTGTGGCCCTCCCAACCCACAGCACAGTTACTTCTGTCCTAAATAAGGAGAAACTGTCACCAAATAACTCTTTTAGCCCACCAACTTTCCTACTTTTAATAACACAGTTATATTAATTTCATAATTTAAAAATAACAAGAAAAGAAGGGACAATTTTCAGATGAGATATGCAGCGTTCTGGCAGGCTTCCATTAAAAGTCTTGATCACAGGATTTAGCTGGAAAAAAGAAAAGTCCACATACAGATTCTGCTCACACATTTCACATTCTGGATTTACCCATGGCAAACCAGTCACTCCCAGCCAAGCCAAACAGGAGACCCAGACACACCCATGGAGGGAAAGGCCGGAGGGTTTGGTCACATTAGTGCCTCCACTGCACTGGGACACCCCTTCTAGAATCAGAACTGTAACGTGTGACATTCATGTCAGCCAATTATATTCAATGTCTCCATCTTGTTACACACGTGGATAGTGAAGCGTTTACTACCGTGGTTAGATTTACATGTGTAATGTTGCATGAGGCCATTTGGAGAAGATTAATTTGATAACGAATTGCAAGAGACATCAGACAGTGCTTCCCCATGGTACAGTTAATACAAAAAAGACTGTATACATCCAAAATAATTCCTGTATGCAGCTGTGATTACTGTCCTTTCACCTCACCCCAGTGACCTGACACACAGCCCAGACAGGGTAATTCTGACCATGTAAAACCTCACAGTCTAAGTGGATTTAGAAATAAGTGAGTCTGTGTGTGAGTGTGCGTGCAAACACAGGCATGCACACAAAACAACAACTCTCCTACAGCTCAGCCAAGTGGGGCCTGACCATGTTCTCAGGAAAGAGACTGCTCTCTTCCTCCACCCAGTATTTAAATAGAGAGGCCATCTCAAAAGGAAAAAGGACAGTTCCATTATTCCTACTGAAAGCAAAAGGGGAAGTTTCCAGCAGGCACAACACTTGGAACTGTGGGGTGGCATCCAGCCCCCTCCCCCTCAATGGAAGGGAGAGTCTGATCCATCGCACTCCGGCACCATCCCCCCTCCGGTTCTCTACAGCAGCCCCAACTGTCCTATGACCTATACTTCCCTGAAACTTCCAGCTCAACTCGAGCCCATTCAAGAGGATGCTATTATACCTACAGAAAGGCAGCTATTCCCATGACAGCTTTCCATACAAGGTTGACTGGTGAATGTGCCAGCTTATCAAAACAGAGAGAGATGGACATAGAATTATTTTTCAAACTCTGTTTTTCTCATACTACAAAATAAAATGGATTTTAAACCATACAATCATAAAAGGACCTTGAAGCTATCATTTGGCTATGGTAATTTTTCAGGATGATTTTCCTATAATATTTTCTTTTCAGGTAAATTCGAAGTTTTTTCCACTAAGCACTTTTTTAGGGGGTTACAATGATGGACAGATACTGAATTACAAAGTTCAGGATTCATCCAAGTTCTGAATGTTCCTGCTCTTGTAACTGAGCAAACCAGGGCTCATCCATGGGGCACACTGATGCATGCCCCAACAATTAGTGTTGAAGGAAACAGGTTTTTATTTACAAGATTCCAACCTTGGCGGGGCAGGGGGCAGGGGGGTGGGCAGTGGCTGAGAGCGCTCCTGCTCAGAGCTCTGTTCTCCCACGAGACCCAGCACTTCCCCTACTCCCCACCAGTCTTTAAGCCAAAACCATGCCCAGAAGATCCCCATATCCTTAGCTGTTCTTAAGCCGGCTGCACAAACAGGTCTCCATCCCCTCTGCCACGTGCACTGGTGCGTTTCAGTCACCATCCTCTCACAGCAGCCCTCTCCTTCAGGATCTGGGGTACACTGCCCAGATCATGGAGGAGTCCAGGGAGGCATACATCCCCAAAAAGTGGCTTCTCCGTACATCCCTCATAGAAGCAGATGTCTGCAGCTCTGCAGTCCCAGTCACCATTCAGTTCAGCTGCAAGCACCTCCCGCAAGTCCATGCTTGGTTAGGCAGGTCCCCGCACAGCTCCATCAGCTGTCTCCTTGCACCGGTACCTCCAGCCCACATGGCTGCTACTCACTGCAGACTACATGGCACCTTCCTCCTTACTACCCCAGGCTGCACAATGGCAAAACCCCTTCTCTTGCAGACTGCTTTTATTTTAAATGCTCAGCCCGGAACTGCCTAAGTGACCTCATATCTGGTACCTCGTAGGATGTGCTACTTTCACCAGCTCCCCCATAGCTTTTACCTTTTTTCAGCTGCCATATTTAGTCAGGGCAAGAGTTCCTCGTGACACAGGGGCATCTGGGGTGGGCACCCACCTCCCCTGGTTATGTGGCACCACTGTACTCTCTGAAACTCACACTTTCAGAGTCAGGGCAGCACAGCTATCAACTCGCCATTGTTATGCAAAGTACCCTAAACATTATATCATCCACTCCCCCTTCCTCCAATCAAGGTTTGCGGGAAATATGCTCCTCTTTTCTGGCGACCCCCACTCTGCAGCCCGTTACACTGCCTTCACCTGAATCACATTCAACCCTTTGCTCCCCTAACTGCCCCCCTACAAGGGAGTCAATGGGAAGTGCAAATGCTTTTGAGGGTAGTGCAGTCGAATTGGCAGCGCCTTGAGACAGATATACCTGGACTTGAATCCAGTCATGACCCGACATCAGCCATAAAGAAGAAGCGATTGTTTAATGTTTCTAAGTCTCAGTTTTCTCATCTGAAGAGTGAGATGCTAACTTACAAAGTTGTGAAAATGAGAAGAAATATTAGGTAAAATATCAGTTATATAGTAAACAATTTCCTTCTCACTGCATGAATATTTCTTGCTAAACACCAACTAATTCTTGGCCCTTGGTTAATGGTAATGATTTCCTCTCTTACGAAAGATCTCATTTGATACCAAAATGAAAAATCTAGTCTTTAAAAAATAAATAACTAACTAAAATGGCAGCAAGAAACAAAAAGTACCTTGTATCAAAGATGAATTATTAAACTGGGTACTTCAAAGAAATACCAACCCCCAGCTCTCCCCAGGAGCTTTACTAAGCAAAGCACAAGCACTGCACCTGTGCAATTAATGGTGCCGCAGGAGTCTCCTTAAATTGAGAAGATGCGCTTCCACAGCACAGTCAACGCCGCTGTCCAGACCTCAATGATTTTTGTAGTGAGACACACAAAAGTGAAGAGAGTTGGGGCTGAAAATTAATTAGTCCATCTCAACCCCATGAGTCACAGCCATCAACTTAGGAGACATAACACCAGACACTGGATTCTAATGAGGAGGGTTAAAATACTGTTTAAGAACCAAAACCCAACAACCAAGCCTAATTAAGCAGGTTGATGGAACATATGTGATGCTGTAAAGCTTTCCTTTTGCAAAAAATAAGCAAAATAAAATCCTTCTTCAGGGGCTCACCGGCTTTCCCCCAAAATATGTAATAACATATATACAATAAAATCCACTCATTCATTTATTGTGTAAAGGATGTCAGTCTTTGGGACAAGAAGTTAATCTGGAACTGGGCCAAGACATACACATTTATAAGTCAGCAAGCAACCCTGGGACAGAGGCAAGATGTGGATGGTGCATCTGCTCAGTCTAGCTCTGGCCAACCAGCCTCTCTAGAAGGGGATTCATGAGATGACCTCTGAGGCCCAATTCAGTTCCCAAATCCCATAATGAAGACAAATTTCCTCACCATTGCAGATGCCGTGCCAGTGAGAAGAGTCAGGGTAGGGAGATGCTGTGTGAAAGGTCGGAGACATTTGGGGCAAAGCTGCTGGAAAACCCTGTAGTCTACTGTGTACCATTGGCATCCCGACACACCATTTTTGGTTGACCCCATTCTTCCTTTTTTTTTTTTTAAAGCAAGCTTCTATCACCTAAAGAAGCTATTTGAAAAATAACAACAGTTTTCTTTCACTAAAAAGGCCAACTAATTTTTCAAATATCAACTGGAAAATACCTATCACAGAAATAATGTCATACCATCTTCATAAGTGTCTACAAGCAAATAACCCCAACAAGTCATACTTCCAAAAAACATCTGAAATTCTGCACTTCACTTTGGTGAGAAAAACTGAACGTCAACATTCACAGTCATTACAGAACTGGGTGTTTTCACCCCAAATGTAAAAGAGCAGCTACCACCGCACTCTGGCTGCACTGCTGTGCCGACCCTCTCCCACCCCACCCCACCCCACCAACCCTCAGGTCCAGGAACTTAGAACATTCTTCACACTCTTCAGGGTGGGACAGCCTCTTATGAAGCTGACGAAGAAATATCCTGCTTTGTTTCCCCATCCTTTCCCATTGCATATACACATCAGCGCTAGTTCTACTAGTTCAGATACTAGCTCTACCACATTGACCATAAAGAAGACAACCTTATGTGAAGCAGTAGAACTAAAAAGGCAACCACCTCTCAGTCTCCCTTCTACCTTTGGACACTGATTCTCCATTTTAAACATTCAGTGGCTCGACACATGGTGGCCTATCATTGAGAACTTTGTCCTTCCTAATGGTGTCAGGAAGCTGGAGGGGTATCTGTCACCGTGGGTGTGGGTAGAAATATCAAGAGATACTGCAATCAGAACTGCTTGGGTTCACACACACATACACACACACACACTCTCCCCGAAGAGCAGAGGACCAGGATAGAGCACAAGAAATACAAAAGCTTGAGGAAATTTTCAGAGGGTTTCCTGGAAAGTATGAACAAGAAAAGGAAAAGGAAAAGAAAAGGGAGGGGAAGGGAGAGGTGGAGAGAGGAGGGGAGGGGAGGGGGGGGGAGAAAAACTAAGTATATGCAGTGGAAAGATGCCTGATGAGAGAGAAAGAAACTAAAGGAAGGGCAGAGGCCAGGCCGGGGAAGGACAAGTTTTGCAAATGCACGTCAAAGGTCTGCTTAGGCTAATCCAACACTTTGACCCCAGGTGGTCCTGCCCCACAATTACAATGGTCTGCATATAACAATCAGTCGTAATAATGCTCAATCTCTGGGACAAGAGAAGAAAATATAATCTTGCATCAATCTTTTTGGCAACATTAAGTCACTGGCAGCTGAAGAAGAGGAGGTGGCGGTGCCGTCTTGGGTGGGGGTGAAGGGGCAGCCTCCAGCTTGAGAGGACGGGAGGCAGGGGACAGAGGAGCCACTTCTGCAGTTCAAGGGGCCTAAATTCCCTCTCATCTGCAAGAAGTAGAAGGGAACCCACCTGCTGGAACACACCCACATGCCTCCCAAGCTATCTCTACTTCTGAGACATTTTTCCTATTTTAAGAGGCATCTCTGTGCAATGATTATTTGAATAAAATATTACACTAGAATCACTTTATTTTTGCTTACTCCTATGGAAAGAGAAACTCTGGTGCTTCCATAGATGCTATTATTGGCATTACAGTTAGAGTGCCAGCTTTGGAACCCAGCTGCCTGGATTTGAATCCTCGACCCACCCTTGCAAGGCATTGAAAATTGGGCAATTTCTTTAATGTCTTTGTGCCTTGGTTCCTTAACCTGTAAGATGATAGTAGTAGTCTCTAGCTCACAGACTTGCTGTGTATTGAGGGAGTTGACACATGTAAAGCATTCAAAGCACACAGTAAACACCTACAGGCTTATGTCTCCAACAATTAGCTCTTATCATCATTCCCATCCAGGCTCTCCTATGTGTCATGTATGGTGATAAAACCTGCAGACCACAAATATCTGATAAGAGACTCCTACAGACTGAAGGGGGAAAAGTCGATCAAACCAAGTCCAGAGCTAAAAAGTTCTCTCACTCAAAACCCCATGGAGAAGGCAGCAGAGCCTCAGAAGTGGGAGGCCACTTGGTCTGCAATCGAGATGGAATTCCAGGGCCAATAAAGGAGCTGAAGCCAAGGGGAGTCTGCAAAAAGGGCATCCCCACATTCAGGGGAACCACCTGTGGCGTATGCTCTAACAGGCTTCTATTAGCTCAATGCTCAGACTCTCAGTCACCTCATGTGACTGGGCCTTCTCCCTTTGTCCCCTCCTCTACTCTAGCCACACTGGCCACCCAGCTGTTCTGAGAAGCCTACCCCACCTCAGGCCACTGCCTTGCCCTTCCCTGTGTGTGGAATGCTCTTCCTCAACTATCTGCATGCCGTTCCCTCACATCCTCTGCTTCTTTGTGACCTTCTTGGTGAGGCTTTCTCGGACCACATTACTTATCATGTAACTGCTATTTCTGTCCTTCTCCACTCCCTTGCCAGCTTCATTTTTCCCCACAGTGCTACTCATAATCTAATACATATTCTATTTCTTTTGAGATCCATAAGAGCAGGGATTTCTGTTCACGGCTCTATCCCAGGGGCCTAGAACAGCCCCTGGCACACAGTAGGTGCTGAATAAATGGGCTACAAGACCACTGCAAAGGAAATGCTACTATTGTTAGAAATAATGGTTAAATGATAAAGCAAACACATCACTAAACTCTCCTTGCTTTTCTAGGACGAAATCACATTTTTGGATGGCCTTAGTGCTTTTCAACTAGAATTTCCCAAGTGTTGTCAGGAGCAGAGCTGAGGAGCAACACAAGCCCGTGAAGTGAGAGCATAAACCTATCACACTGCTGAGAAAGGAACGCATCAGAGAAGGGCGTCGGCCTCCAGCAAAAAGCAAACTCACTGCCCAGCCACGGGATTCAAAGTAACATCCACAAAAGCTTGTGCTCACTGAGCTCCTCCCAGATCACGGAAGGGGCACTCAGAAGGCATTTGGTAGGGTTGCCAGGTGGTCGGCACAGCCCCTCCACTGTTACCCACATGAAAATCACAAGTGGAAAATACCTGCCTAGAAGCGCAGTTTCAGGCAAGATACAATCCTCCAAGCCTATTTGGGAGGCAGAGCACTGAGAACCATGAATGTGCTTGACCATCTCATTTTAGAACACTTCTCTGAAACTGCTTGTAAAAAAATAGTTCAAAGACACCAGGTAAAGACCCGAGACCCTTGCTAAGGAGAGAAGAAAGTATAGGCAGTAACTTAGAGTGGATCCATACATGAAAGTTTGTTAAAATTAGCTACCACGTGACAGTATCAACGTGTCTCAGCGATGAGCTTGGCGTGTTACCACAGAGTAATAACACACTTCCACTGATAGCTAAGGAAGCTGAGGTCCACCCCAGGCCACGACTCGTCAGAATCCCAGAGATGGCAGCAGGAGAGATCAAGGCCCAGCTCCGGACCTCACCCGCCCACAGTGATCTGCCCACTCTCCCACAGATGCTTCACGGCCGAGACACTTCATGGATACTCGGATGCTCTTTAGCTAGGAACGTAAGAGAGAGACCCCAAAACTAAATGCCCTGCCTGCAGACGTTTTCATTCTATTAAAACCACATCACATGAAGAGGCACTTACTAAATGTATACATTCAATTTCCACGTCCCTAGAAGCAGGGGTAGAAGGAGACATCAACAACTGCACTTTCTCGATCTAATCAACTTCTAGGTAATGGTTATGAGGTACTGAGTCACCCATAAAACCCTTATGATCTCATTTCCACTTCCTGGCTGGGTGACTTTGGGCAGGTTACTTAATCTCTCTGTTCCTCCATATCCTCTAAGAGGGATGATGTGAGAATCAAATGAGTTAATAAAATAAAAGTGCATAGAATGGTGCCCAGCACAGTCAACGCTCAATTAACGTTAGCTACTATTATCATTAATATTTCTTTTCGTCATAATGTAAAAATTGGGATACTTCATTAGTAAAAATGTAACCATGGAAAGAAAGGAATAGTTGCTTTTTCATTTAATGTAAATAACCACAAAATTTGAGTATAAAAGCCTTATCATAAATGTTCTTCCCAGTGAGGCTTCTTGTGCATAAGCTTTACTCAGGCTTTTTGAAGTAAGAGCTCAGTGAAGTCTGTAATGAAGAGCATGCCAGGTTCTTAGGACCTCAAAATCTGGTTGGTCCATTTTAGCAAGTTTTATGGTTGAGTCCCGGTACACAAATGTCCTGGAAAGTCTCCAGGTGGTGCCTATTGGAGAGAGGGCTGTTTCCAGGGCAACCTCCCTTCCATTTGGGATCCCCCATCTCAGGCCAAGCTCTATCAGCTGAGTAGGGCTGTTGTGACCAAGTACATGAAGGTGTCTTAAACGGCAGGAATTTATGGTTTTGCAGTTCTGGAGACTATAAACCTAAGGTTATAGTGCTAGCAAAGTTGAGGGAACAGGGATCTGTACCTCTCTCCTAGTTTCTGACGGTTTGCTGACAATCTTTGCCTTTCTTAAGCTTCACCCCATGTCTCTGCCTTCATGTTCACCTAGCATTCTGGGTGTGTGTGTGAGTGGCATCTGTCCACATTTTCCCTTATTGTAAGGGCACCAGTCATACTGGACTAGAGTCCCACCCTCTTCCAGTATGACCTTATCTAAATTAATTACATCTGCATTTACTACTTCCAAATATGGTCATGTTCAGAGGTACTGGAATTAGGACTTCAACATATAAATTTACAGGGACACAATTCAACCCACAACAGCTGCAGACAGCGCGGGCCTGGCCCACCCGGTCCACCAGGGCCGCGGCTGTGCTCGGCGCAGCGGCCTCGATGGAACTCCTGGAGCCGTCACAGCAGGGCGGTGAGTACCAGTGCCAGCTGTTACTGAGGGCTGTAATCACCACAGAAATGTAATAAAGTGGTAGGGGTTACTATAATAAGCAATCTTAGGTCAAGTAGCACTTATATTTGCTCATGTAACCCACCAGAAAAATCCAAAAAGTTCCTTCCATCCTTTCCACAGCCTGTAACCAGGAGACAAGGTAGCATTTCCTTTCACGTGAGAACTGAGCAAAATGAAGAAATGGAAAAACAGGGCTCTAGTAAGAGTCAATGTTTGATTTAATATCCGGCTCCAGAGCCCTAAAAAACGCTATGGCCTTTAAAGTCCTAAAAAAAAAAAATCTACACTTGACCTTAAACCAAAGTATTATCCCCATCTGGGAGGCTGGGTTGAGAGTACCATGTACAACATACCTGCACCCCTCACAGTCCTGATGCCAGCCTTCCTGCATGTCCAGGTATGTACATCCATGTTGAACACCAAGAAGACACAACAGAGTCTGGAACACGTAGATAAATAACACAGCAAGGCTGTCGGGTAACTTGGTCTCCTCGCTGTTCTAACTCTGGAACACCAAACTCTAAGAAAGCAATTCTTTAACCGAAGAGGCCCAAAGGTTTGGTGTGGGCCTACCCTAGGGTTTCTGGCTGACGGTATCCTTTCCCTTGAAACAAAGACTCAGTGTAGCTCATGATGTCTTTACCACGCCCAGTGAAACCTGGAATGCTCCAGGGAGCTTCTCCTGGGCGCCGATGATGAGGTATTCAAACACATGACGAGAAGGGATGCACCTGAAATCCAATTACTGCGGAGTGCTGATATTTAATTCACTTTTAGGAAGAAAAGCACAGCTCCGCAGTGCTGTTGGGTCCGTTACCGTCTCTCCGTAAATCGCCACGCCCAAAGGGAGGTGGGCGTTATAGGAGCCCGGAAGGAACTGAACAGGAGTCCCTTCGATGCCAGGTCCTTACCTGGTTTGTAACAGCCAAAGTGCACGTGCTTCAGGTTCCAGAACTAACACTATGGAACCAAGAGAATTCATCACGTGACTAGGAGGACTGTTTTGTCTTTCCAAAAATCCCACTACATGTAGCACTCTGAAAAAAAACCTGGAGAATCAGTCAGGTCACAGGTCTCGAAAGCTGTTAAGTTGTTAATGGAATTTTAAAAGCCATTCCCTGGCAACTCCAAGAGAAAAAAGTGAGTCAGAGAACAAGAAAGAAGGGAAAAGGAACTATGTGATTCTGCACTGAAGGTACCTGCCACCAAAGCTAAACTATGCCAATAACATCTCATCACATCATCATTTGGGCTAGAAAAGCAAAGCCAAAGGGAAAAAAAAAACAATCATCACCTTGGAGTCTGATCTACAATTCCTAGGTCAGATGAAACTGGAGTGGCATCACATCCTAGAGGAAAGGCAAAGCCGCCCAGGGCATGGGGAAAGGGCACTTCACCAGCACACGCCATCAACCAAGGCAACACACACCACAGCTCCTTCCTCTCCAACATTCATTGGATGCCTACTCTGTGCAAAGGCACGTGCTAGATGGCGCAATGGAGAACCTACCACATAAACACACAGACCCTGGTCCCGAGAAATGCACCACAGAGAGGCAGATGTATCCCAATGTAAGGTCTGCCTGTTGTAAGAATACAAAGGGCCTTAGGATTTCACATTTGATAATGGCAGAATCAAGAAGAGCCACGTGGAATAGGTGACACTTGAGATGGTATTGGAGAGTATCAAGTAGGTATGCAAAAATTGGGAGAGGAGCAGGAGGCTACTCCCAGTGCAGAAAAGAGGACCAGTCAGACTGAAGTGCAGGGTTCATGAAGGGTCTTAAATGGCATACTAAGGAGCACAGGCTTAATTTCATAGGGAATGGGGGCCATTTATGTTAGAGGGAATGAGATGTACTTTAAAAGTTTACTCTATATCCAAAACCCCTAAGAGTGGATTGGACAAGACAAAGGCACAAGGCAGAGAGTGTAATTGTGAGGCTATTTTAACAGTTCATGCACAAGGTCAAGGCATCCAGAAGCAGGGATCTGGGTGAGCTCTGACATACAGACAGAATCCAGAGGACCAGGAACTAAAAATGGAACAAGAGAAGGCAAGGATCAAAGAAGAGGCCAACACGGAAAAAAGGATGACCCACTCAACACTTATGAGTGCCTATTGTGTGCAGTGCACTGGTGAAGCAAATAGGAGTGAGACACACCCCTCCCCTCATGAAATCTGAGGGAGATAAAGCATCCATGGCCCCTGTACTGATGGCAACTGCAACATGGTTTGGGCTTTAAGGATAAACAGACGTGTTCTTATTCATTATTCACTTAGCCTTGAAATTCCCATCATCTTTCAGTCTCAAGTCTCAAGTCTCACTGATTCCTACCCTCCAGTCTCAGGTCTCACTGATTCTTATTTTTTCTAAGCTATTGATGAACTAGACCAAATTCAGTCCTATGAAGGTTTAAGGTTGAGGTCCTCGTTTTCAAACAAGGACCTAGTGGAGATACAAAAAGGTTAAGTAACTTGCCCAGCAGCCAAACCAGCTTGTCTGTCTCTGGTCTGTCTCCAACCCTCTGTTCTTACCTGCTGCCTCTCCCTGAAATCTCCCACCCAACTCTTCCTCCCACCCCCCGAGCCCCACCTCAGCCTGACCACTCTCACCTGCGTCTGAGCTACTGTGACTGCTAATCACACACCTCTAGTCTGGCTTCTCCCAGGTCTTGCCCAGTGCTTCCAGGTAAATCTGCCTAAAATCAGATTCGCATCACACCACTTCTACTAACAAATGCCCATAGCGCCCTTATATCTACCAAATAAAGCTCAAATTCCGCAGCCTGACATTCACTGACTCCCACCACTGGTCAAATGCCACCACTTACATACGCTGCTCCCTCCCATTTAGCTGTTAGGAGCAGCAACCATTTTATGTTTTCCTTCGGTCTTCACAACCCATATAGGTGCACATGTAAGACAGCAATTCACGTACAGGTATAGGCATAGGCACAGGTATCGACAGTGCTTTTTCCTTCGAAATGAGAGGAAAGTCATGTCATACTGAACCATTTATCCTCAGAGTGCTCTGCTTGGCTTTTTCCCAAAGCTCAAGCTCCAGGAGCTTCTGTCTCATTAGAAATACAAGCTAGGAAGCTTTCAGGAAGATAAGACATCAAGTGATCAACAGCTGGGCTGTGTGGCACAGCTTAAGTGCCTATAAGCTCAGAGAAGAGAGAAATCCACGTGAACAGATAGGACTACCATAAGAAGTGAATTATAGCTTGAGCTAGCCCTTACAGGTGAGGGCAGAACTGGTACATGTGGAGAAGAGAGAGCAGCACCAACAGCTTTGCAGAAAACACAAATTCCCTAAAAGTCAGTCTAAATGCATCCACTTAATCTTACATGAGGAATCCCCTTTCTGTAGCACTGAGCCTGACAGCCAGAGAGGACAGCTGGACACAACACCACACCGTCCCTGAGCCCAAATATCAAAAACAGCAGTCCAAGCAGACAGTCCCCTCTCCCTCTGCCATTAGCATCTCTCAGGACTGGTCACCACCATGTTCTGCAAAAGGCACACACCTCACACCTCGGTGCTGTCTGCAGTTCTGTTTGGAAGAGATCTAGGAAACCTCTCCGAGGGAAAGCCTTGTGCGAGCTGACCTAAGATGGTGCAAACTGGCGCAGTAGAGAGGAGGCAGGGAACGAGGGGAGGGCGGAAGGGGAGCCAAGTCCCAAGCGAACAATCACTGCTCTTCTCATCAATCAGTCACCATCTAGGCAGCTGAGAACATGTGATTATGCAGGGTTAATAGTTTCTAGTGACTAAAAGCTTGATTCATAAAAAATTGAAGATGAGTCTGACTCTGGGATTGTTGTTTTCCTTTCCACGCAGACGTGCAACTCAGGAAGACGCTGGCTGCCCTTCAGTGATTAACCCCGCGGAAGGCTGCCCCTCCACCATGCAGCCTTTCTGGAGCAGGAGGATCATTTAATGAGGTCTTCAGTTCTCTAGGTGGAGAATTTAAAGGCCGTGTGCAGCTACTGAAATGAAGATGCGAGGGAAAATTCCAGTGATGGATACAACCTCTGAACAATGGGAGAGCTGAGATGGCAGCACTCCACCTACCGGCAGGAAACATGTGCCATCTAGCTCTTTCAGAAACTCTTTCAATCTGCCTCATTCCAATGTGCAAGAAAGGAAGGAAGGGACAGAGGGAGGGAGAGGGAGGAAAATGTTCAACATTTAAGCAGCCTAAAGGTCATCTATGTCATCAGCTGGCTTAGCTTATTACATTAGATGTGGACCTGAACTTAATTGAGTTTCAAATATGGGTGATGCACCTTATTTCTGCTAGGTGGTAATTACACCGCATAACTTATTAAATGAGGAGTCCCATTTCAAAAAAAATCTTCATTACCACTAAAAATCAAAACGGAAGCCAGCTATTTATATGCTGCCTGTCACCATGCCCTCTCTCACACACAGCAGGATGAAAACAAAGACATGTGTGGCACAGAAAGCTACCCTCCCATTCCCCGAGAGCCAAGGATGCACCAGAACTCTAAATCGGGGAAGCAAACGCACTAGCAGAAATCCTGCTCACTGTGTTTGTTAATTTAGGTTCATTTCCATCTTCCCGTTTAGATGATCAGCAAGTAAATATTGTCTCATCAAGCACACAAATGTGTCAAATCAAAACAAAGCCTGGTGGCCAATTCTCTGAATCCCGCTGAACCTGCAAATATAAATTCTACACTACAGCATGCAGCATGGACTCAAGAACGGTTGGTGTCTATCCGCCTCTCTCTGTCTCTCTCTTGCAGAAGAATGACAAGCAGCAGCAAGTTAATGGGTTTCACTGAACAAAAAATATGGAAAATCTATATCCAGGCAGCTTGATGTATGTTCTGAATTACAGTACGTACAAGTGAGTGATCAATTATACACAGAGCATAAGCTCTTCTAACTGACCTCCTCTTATTCATTTTCCAGAGTAGCATACACTAGTCCCTCTGTAGACCTCCCTGACTGACAGAGATTACTCTGAGGTGCTCACATTCTACTTCACCAGTATTTGGCCAAGAAATGGTGTTGTGTGCTCCCAAACCTGTTTACACCAGCTGTATCTGTTAGTACAATTGCACAATACTAAATATTTACAGTAACAATAATAATAGCTAGCACATACTATGCACCAGACATTGCTCTAAGGCACAGGTGGCAAACACAAGACCCGCGGGCCAAATCCGGCCCTCCACCCTTGTCTTATCCGCCCAGCATCTTATTTCTACCCGGAGGCAGTGCCAAGCTCTCGCTTAACTGTTAATAAGTAGTTACATTTATACAGTCCTAAAATTACATTTGGCCCTTTGAAGGCAACCACGAGGCTGATGTGGCCCCCGGTGAAAATGAGACTGACACCCCTGCTAAGGACTTTATTTGTATTCATTGATGTAATTCTCACAGCAATCCTATGAGGTATGTACGATCATCAGGCTTATTTTGCTAATGAAATAACTGAGGCCACAGCTCAAAGTTGCACAACTCAGATAAGAACTGAACAGTCTAGCTCCACAGTCCATGCTTCTATAACTACTAGGTTTTCCTGCCTAAATAGTAAGTATAGTGATATTCAGGAGAGCAAAAAGCAATAGAAGTTTCCAGGAATTAGATTAAATCTTTTAGGAAGAGTCACTAAAGCCACTGTTGAAAGTTAACTGACATCCTACCAGGTGTCTCAAGATCTTGTGAATAACTGGGAGGAAAAAAAAAATCACAAAAAATATATAATTCTGAGACTTCTGCTCAAGATGGAGGCATGGGTAAACATGCTTCACCTCCTTGCACAACCACAGAAAGAATTACAGCTAGACTTCAAAACAAATAACACCCAGAACCATAAATGGAGCTATATGGGAGTCCAACAAGAATTTAAAGAAGCCACGTTCATCCAGGTGAGTAGGAGAGGCAGAGATGCAGAGACGAGTGGAGAGGTGGCGGCAGAAAAACAGGCAGTCCCACACTCACATGTGGTGGAAAAAAATTGGGAGGGATACCTTGGGAGCAAGCAATCCCAGACTGTCGCAGTCCCGTCCGGCAGGACCGTGTGTCGTTGTCGTAGGAATGCTTGTCCTATAGCCCCGGACAAGTGACGAACAAATTCACACAGACTAAAGGAATCTGGTGGAGAAAAGGGATGGGTGGCCGATCTCTCAATGATCAAGACAGAGGGCAGGCCTGGCCACTTTCTCCGTCAGAGAGAGGGCCCGCATGGCCGTTCTCCCACAGATAGAGAGGAGGCTTAGCTGGTTACACATGTACTTTGGAAGTCTGGCCCAAGTCAAAGTAAACTTCTGCTGTCTCCATCCCAGAGGAGGGAGTTTTTTTGCAAGAGCAAATTTTAAAGCGGCCTAGGTACAATGCAGGCCTGATTCCCCACGGGAAACCTAACCATGGATGCTATCTGCACCCCACATGCGATCTGGACTGCGTTCAGATCCAGAGCTGAGTCACAGGCCATATCACACACAAATAGGTTCCCCATACCAGACCACACAGCCCAAGGTTCCAGCACCAGGAAGATGAATCCCCATAATTTCTGGCTGTAAAAACCAGTGGGGGTTGGGGCAGCAGAAGAAACTGCCAGATTTTCAAAAGACTTAGCTCAAGGGGCCCACACAGACTTAGAATTTAGGCAGATCCATCCACTCTGGGATTTGCCACCAGCGCAATAGCTGGAAGGGCACCAGTAGCATACGGGTAGTAAGTGAAGTGACTAGAAACAGGACTGAGTGGCAGGCAAACCTCCAGAAGCCAGGCAACAGCATTGTCCCCTCTCTAAGCCATCCCCCACACAGAGCCTCAGAGCTGTGATGCAGGCTGTCCTGCCCTGGCAATTACCTAAGGCTCTGGTCTATACAATTTACAGGTACCTTTTCTACAATAGGCTACACTACCACAACAGGGAATCAAAGCATATCTACCTAATACACAGAAGCAAACACAGGGAGGCTACAAAATTGAAGAGACAAAGAAATACGGCCCAAATGAAAGAACAGAACAAAACCCCAGAAAAAGAACTAAACAAAATGAAGATAACGAATCTATTGGTTGCAGAATTCAAAACACTGGTGATTAGGATGCTCAAAGAATTCAGTGAGTACAGCAACAACATAAAAGAAGACCAAGGAAGAAATGAAGGTTATACTAAGTGAAATAAAGAAAAGTCTACAGGGAACCAACAGTGAGGGGAATGAAGCTGGGGTTCAAATCAATGATTTGGAACAAGAGAAAGAAATAAGCATTCAACTAGAACAGCAAGAAGAAAAAAGAATTCAGAAAAATGCAGATAGTATAAGGAGCCTCTGGGACAACTCCAAATGTACCAACATCCGAATCATAGGAATGCCAGAAAGTAAAGAAGAGCAAGAAATTGAAAACTTATTTGAAAAAATAATGAAAGAAAATTTCCCTAATTGGGTAAGGAAATAGATATACAAGTGCAGGAAGCACAGACTCCCAAATTGGACCCAAAGAGGACCACACCAAGACAAATCATAATTAAAATGCCAAAGGTTAAGATAAAGAGAGAATCTGAAAAGCAGAGAGTTACCTACAAAGGAGTTCCCATAAGACTATCAGCTGATTTCTCAAAAGAAACTTTGCAGGCAAGAAGGGACAGGCAAGGAGTATTCAAAATAATGAAAGGCAAGGACCTACAACTAGATTATTCTATCCAGCAAAGCTATCATTTAGAATGGAAGGACAGATAAAGTGCTTCCCAGACAAGGTAAAGATAAAAAAGTTCATCATCACCATGCCATTAATACATGAAATGTTAAAGGGACTTATTTAAGAAAAAAAAGAATGTCAAAACTACAAACATTAAAATGACAACAAACTCACAACTATCAACAACTAAAAAAAAAAAACAAATTAAGCAAACAACTACAACAGGAATACAGTCATAGAAATGGAGATCACTTAGAGGGTTATCAGCTTGGTGGCGGAAAGGAGGAGAATGAGTGAAAAGGTACAGGGATTAAGAGGCATAGTTGGCAGGAACAAAATAGACAGGGGGGTGTCCATATTACCCAAAGCAATCTATAGATTTAATGCAATTCCAATTAAAATATCAATGGCATATTTCACAGATCTAGAGCAAATGTCTCAAAAATGTATATAGTACTGAAAAAGACCCTGAATAGTCTCAGCAATCTTGAGAAAGAACAAAGTACAAAGGATCACAATACCTGATATCAAACTATACTAAGAGGCCACTGTAATCAAAACAGTCTGCTACTGGCATAAGAATAGGCATACAGATCAATGGAACTGAATAGAGAACTCAGAAATAAACCCAAGTCACTATGGTCAATTAATATTTAGCAAAGGGGACATGAGTAAAGGGTAAATGGAGTAAAAATAGCCTCTTCAATAAATGGTGTTGGGAGAATTGGACTAGTACATGCAAAAAAAAAATGAAACTAGACCACCAACTTATACCATACACAAGAATAAACTAAAAATGGATAAAAGATTTAAATATAAGTTGTAACACCATAAAAGTCCTAAAGAAAAACACAGGCAGGAAAATTTCAGGTATATTTTTGCCTATATATCTCCTAGGTCAAGGGAAATAAAGGAAAAATATAAACAAATGGGACTACATCAAACTAGTAAGCTACTGCATGGCTAAAGAAACCATCATCAAAATGAAACGGAACTGACTGTATGGGAGAACACATTTGATAATGATGCCTCGGACAATGGTTTGATCCCCAAAATATATAAAGAACTCATACGACTCCATACCAAGAAGACAAACAATCTAACTTAAAAATGGGCAAATGACCTGAATAGAAACTTCTCCACGGAGGACATACAGAGGGCTCAGAGACCTATGAAAGGATGCTCAGCATCACTAGCCATCAGAGAGATGCAAATTAAAACCACAATGAGTTATCACCTCACATTGTCAAAATGGCTATCATTAATAAATCAACAAACAAGTGTGGGCAAGGATGCGGACAAAAGGGAACCCTAGTGCACTGTTGGTGGGAATGCAGACTGGTGCAGCCACTGTGGAAAACTGTATGAAATTTCCTCAAAAAACTAAAAATGAAACCACCTTTTGACCCAGCGATTCCACTGCTGGGCATATACCCTAATAATCCCAAATCACCGATTCAAAAGAATTTAAGCACCACTACGTTCACAGCAGCTCTATTTACAATAGCCAAGTGCTGGGAACAGCCTAAGTGCCCGTCAGTCAATGAGTGGATCAAAAAAAACTTGGAACATTTCCATGATGGAATACTACACAGCCAAAAGAAAAAAGGAGCTCCTACCTTTAGTGACAGCATGGACGGAACTCAAGAATATTATGCTAGGTGAAATAGGCCAGTCAGTGAAAGACAAATACCATCTGTTCTCACCTATAAGAATCTAATGAACAAAATAAACTGCTGAACAAAATAGAACCACAGACATGGAAACACGGAACGGACTGACAGTGACCAGAGAGGAGAGGGGAGGAGGATAATGGTGGAAAGAAGGGGAAGGGACTAGACAAAGAACATGTATAAATGACACACAGACCTGGACAACAGCATAGGAACTAACTGGGAACTAACTGGGTGGGATGAGCAGAGGAGGGCAAAGGGGGAAAAATTGGGACAACTGTAACAGAATAACAATAAAAAATGATTTAAAAAGTATAATTCTGGGCTCAGCTGAGCTGACAAGTATGTATGTGCATGCTCTGCTTTAATTCCAAGCAAATGGAAATCAGAGGCAGCACGTCCTGGATATGGTTTACCAAAAGTTCAATTCAGAACTCCAGCACTGAATACACCTTCAAAGAAAGATTCTACTTGTTTTATGTGTAGACATATAGACTTTATACATATAAAATTAAAATATAACATTAAAGATATCTACATTCTCAGCTTTACCCTATTTTTTTATTAATCAAAACATCTACTCCTAATTGCATCTGGTAAAGAGGCTTCTATCATGTGTAGGTGTGTTGACACACACTCACAATACACATCCAGAGCTATCAAGGACCTCAAAATAGAAAACTGTGTAAACAAGTCTAGTGTTGTCCCCATTCAAACTCAAGCTCTTTGAGAGCAGGGCTTGCCTGTTTCGTTCGTTTCTGTATTCCTAGACTCTAGAAAAATGCCCACCACAGACTTCTGGCTAAGATGGAGGCATAGGTAGATATACTGTACCTCCTTACACTACCAAAAGAAGGATAATGACAAATTTAAAAACAGAAAACAGCCAAAACTGACAGAAAATTGAACTGTATGGAAGTCTGACAACCAAGGAGTTAAAGAAGAAACATTCATCCAGACCAGGAGGAGGGGCAGAGATGGGCAGCCAGACGGAGAGGATTCGTGGCAAGATAGCGGCTGAAGGACCGGGGCGGGCAAGGCAGTGGCTGGTGGAGCGGGCAGAGTGGGTGGTCCCACATACGTGTGCGGATAAATTGGGAGGAACAACTGGGGAGCAAGACAGACTGTGCAACCCAGGGTTCCAGTGCAGGGACATAAAGCCTCAAAACCTCTGACTGAAAAAACCTGTGGGGGTTGAGGCAGCTGAAGAAACTCCCAACCTCACAGGAAAATCTGCTGGAGAGACCCACAGGGTCCTAGAATGTACACAAACCCACCCACCCAGGAATCAGCACCAGAAGGGCCCAACTTGCTTGTGGATAACTGAAAGCAGGCACAGAGCTGAACAAGTGGCACTGTTCTTCTCAGACCCCTCCCTCACATACAGTGACACAATGCAGCGACCTGGGTTGCCCCACCCTGGCCAATACCTAAGGCTCCGCCCCTTACTATGTGGCAGGCGCACTGAGACCAAAAAGGAAAAAAAAAAAAAATGGCCCAAATGAGAGAACAGATCAAAGCTCCAGAAAAAAATAAAACTAAGCAACAAAGAGATAGCTAGTCTATCAGATGCAGAGTTCAAAACACTGGTAATCAGGATACTCACAGAATTGGTTGAGGATGATTGCAAAATAGAGGAAAAAGTGAAAGCTATGAAAAGTGAAGTAAAGATAAATATATGAGGAACCAACAGACATGGGAAGGAAACCAGGACTCAAATCTACGGTTTGGACCAGAAGGAAGAAATAAACAGTCAACCAGAACAGAATGAAGAAAGAATTCCAAGAAATAAGGAGAGGCTCAGGAACCTCCAGGACAACTTTAAACATTCCAACATCTGAATCATAGGAGTGCCAGAAAAAAAGGAAGAGCAAGAAACTGAAAACTTATTTAAACAAATAATGAAGGAGAACTTCCCCCATCTGGTAAAGGAAATAGACTTCCAGGAAGTTCAGGAAGCTCAGAGAGTCCCAAAGAAGTTGGACCCAAGGAAGCACACACCAAGGCACATCATAATTACATTACCCAAGATTAAAGATAAGGAGAGAATCTTAAAAGCAGCAAGAGAAAAGGAGACAGTAACCTACAAGGGAGTGCCCATCAGACTGTCAGCTGATTTCTCAAAAGAAACCTTACAGGCAAGAAGGGGCTGGAAAGAAGTATTTCAAGTCATGAAAGGCTAGGACCTACATCCCAGATTACTCTGTTCAGCAAAGCTATCATTTAGAATGGAAGGTCAGATAAAGTGCTTCCCAGATAAGGTCAAGTTAAAGGAGTTCATCATCACCAAGCCCTTATTATATGAAATGTTAAAGGGACTTATCTAAGAAAAAGAAGATCAAAAATAGGAACAGTAAAATGACAACAAACTCACAGCTATTGACCACTGAACCTAAAACAAAAACAAAACAAACAAAGCAAACAACTAGAACAGGAACAGAACCACAGAAATGGAGATCACATGGAGGGTTATCATCAGGGGAGTGGGTGAGGAGAGAGGGGGAAAAGGTACAGGGAATAAGAAGCATAAATGGTAGGTAGAAGATAGACAGGGGGAGGTTAAGAATAGTATAGGAAATGTAGAAGCCAAAGAACTTACATGCACAACCCACGGACATGATCTAAGGGACGGTGGGGGAAAATGTGGGTGGGAGGGGGTGTGCAGGGTGAAGGGGAATAAAGAGGGGAAAATGGAACAACTGTAATAGCATAATCAATGAAATATATTTTCAAAAAAGACAGTATTTGTTGAATGAACTGTGTGCAAGCACAATCCTGGCTGGTTGAAACCAGGTCTAGACACGCAAATAGCAGAGGGAACTGGAAAGCTTCCTCCCAAGTAATGAAGGTAAATGTGGTTTTTATGTGACTTAATTGTTTATTGGTGTAATGCTTCACTTGGTGTAGTGATCCTACAGGGTAATGAGTCAGCAACGGCATCAAATAGAATGTGTGCAGAAGACTAAAAATGTGTCTAATGGGAGGAAAGAAAGGGAATAAATTAATACCTGAGAACCTACTGAGCACAAAATTCCTCAAGATGCATTTTCATTTTAAAACACAAAAATCTGTAAAGCAGTTCTTATCCCCGTTAAGAGTTTTATATATTCACCTAACAGCCCCTTCCCCCCTTTGAAGACTCGTCTTACTGGTAACTCAGTAAATTTTTATCCAGCATGAACGAAGAGCGAAATGAACACTTTACAGCCACTCACAGGTGACCTCCTTACAAATGACAGGAGAATGGAGCATCAGTGAGCATCTGTTGAATAATTAAAATAAATGAGATATATTTAGAAACTATACTAATCTAAGTTACTGCTTTGAAAGGTTCTTTGGGCAGGGGAACATGGCATGTGGCAGGAAGTGTTAGCCAGTGGTTCAGAAGACCTAAATGTGACCTTACAGCTCATCAGTGTGGCTTTCAGCCAAGCAGAGCCTACAGGGCCCCAGTCACCTCATCCACAAAAGGGACTGAGTTTGCGCCATGAACTTAAAGACAATTTTAAGACTCTGCCCACTCTATTCTGGGTTGACCAGGCAAGTCATAATCAGAGCGGCATTGTGACTCTCAGGGGCCCTGGGCACTTTTGCCACTTCCTTCAGCAATTTCATATTAATTAATTACGTAGCAATTTCATATTAATTAATGATGTAGCAATTACATGTTGATCACATATTATGTTTTATTATATCTTACAACCTTATTATGAGTGTTCAAATAGTATATATTAAAACATTTTCTCTGACCTAGAAGCTGTTTCTTTTTCTACTTATATCAAAAGAAATTAAAACATTTTCATGGGCACAAAACAAAGGTATTATAGGCCCAAAAGACTGCCTGTAGTGGCTTAAGGAGAAGTCAGCAGGGCGGTCTGGCTGGACACCAAACCTATTCCACGGGAACAAGTACCACCTGCCCTTCCCCCTCAAACCAACCACCACAAGAGCCCTGTTCACATGCCCCATGACCATGGGGTCACAGTGGCATTGCTGAGGACCCATCTGCCTGCCTGCCTGCCTGCCAGCCTGCCTGCCCAGGAGGGGCAGGAGAAGGCAGAGCCGGAGCCCCGGAGGCCAGTGCGTCAGACCCCAACCCCACACAGCAGTGGTAACTAGATGACCAGTGTGAGGCCGAGCAACTGCAAAGGCAACGCTACTGGACTTGACCTCCAACCACATCCTTCCTCTCCTCCTACCTCCTCTGCTGCTTCTAAGATTTTCTGGTTTAAGTGGTTCAAATTCAATGCGCTCAATGAATATTTACAAAGTGCTTACTATATGCCACACACTGTTCAAGACATTTATCAGAAAAACCAAAACCAAGATCCCGGCCCAGGGGCTACATCTGACGAACAATAAACATAGTAAGGACACTGTACATGCAAAGGTAGTGAAGGGCATGAAGAAAGAGGTAGGACTAGGGGGCTCGGGAATTCTGGGGTGGGGGGTTCCAGTACCATTAAACACAGTGGACAAAGCACTGTCACTAAGAAGGTAAGGTTTCGGCAAAGACATGAACGCAGCAAGACAGATACTTGGGGGGAAACATTCCCCCAGAAAGAGGTTAACATTCCACAAAGAGCAAAGGCCTGAAGACAGGACTGTAGTTCTCTGATTACTCCAAAACGTGTCCTTAAAGGATAAAACTGAAATCTGTCACCAGCAACTGAGAGCAATCTCTACTTTAGATGGAAGGTGGAGGAAGGGAGTAGTTAAGATCTAATTCAAACAAGTTGGTTCTGAAATGTCCACAAAAACAATTAGGCACATGGACCCTGTAACTGGAGAGCAAGGCGGGAGCTGTCGGTGGGCTTCTGGAAGTGTGACAGAGAAGGCTGGATGCTCCACAACCCCATTTCCTACTCTTGCCCTTCCTGTGCAAGTAGGTTGAGATCATGTGATACAGTTCTTCTGGACAAAAGGATGCGGGTGGAAGTGAATTGCGCCGCTTCCAGAACAGGCCTGTCTGTGCTCGCTCTGCCCCACCCACAGCACTCACAGGGACCTCATGGTGAAAATGGCAGCGTCATAAAAGACAAGGCTCCCGGATTCCAAAGCCAGTCCTTGAAGGGCTGCTGCCACCAAGGGCTGCCCAGCCCACACAAGAGGTGGTATGAGGGAGAGACAATGAGCTCACTGTGTTCAGCCCCTGAGATTTCTAGGGTTGTTAGTGAAGCCAGCTTAAGTGGCCCTAAAAAACGCAACAGATCCCTCTACAGAGCAGATATTTTCTGTGGAAAGAACCAGAATCAATGAAGGGTCATTCCTCTTTGGAAACTGCCTTGTAAGGGTGAATGAAGACCTCCTGAACTCCAAGGGGAAACACTCATCAAACCTTCATCTTATTGGATACGCTAAATCATTTCATCTTGTCCTCCCTGAAACTTGTCTTTAGGTTTCTAGAACCCAGCTCATCCCTGGCTTTTTGTCTGTCTCACTGGCTATTCCATTTCTTCTTCTGCCTTTCCCGAGAAGGGTGCTCCACCTCAGCAGACACACCTCATCCCTGGGGACCCCTTCTCTCTCAAAGCTTCAACACCCACTTGCACACTTGGGAGTTCTCTACCTGTATGTACAGTCCTCATCTATCTCTTGAGATATAATCCCTCTTGGATACATTTATTTTAAGGGAGTGTGATTGTATTTTATGTATCCACTTGACAGAGTCATGGAGTAACCACATATTTGGCTAAAATTATTTCTGGGTGTGGGGAAGGGTGTTCCTGGAATAGATCAGCATTTGCATCATAGACTGAGTAAAGCAGATTGCCCTCCCCCAGTCCACTGAGGGCCTGAAGAGAACAAAAAAGATAGCGAAAGGGACAATCTGCCTCTCTGCCTGAGTGCTGAGCTGGACCAACGGTCTTCTCCTGCCTCTGAACTGAGACTTGGACCACTGACTCCTCTAGTTCCCAGCCCTTCCACTCAGACTGACATTCACCCCTGGCTTTCCTGGGCAGATCACAGGACTTCTCAGTCTCCTTAACCACATGAGCCAATTCATGATAAATCATGTGTGTGTGTGTGTGTGTGTGTGTGTGTGTGTGTGTGTGTGTGCACGAGCGCTACTGGTTCTGTTTCTCTGGAGAACCCTAATATATACTGTAAACTTAAAGCTGTACTCCACCACAGAATCTTCTTGCTTCCAAAACATGTTGCCCATATATAGTCATTTGGACCAGTAATACTATTATTCTTCCGGCCACCTGAATTACAGGCTCAGAGTTACCCTTGACTCCTGCTTTTCTTTCCCAGTTTCGTATGTGAAGTCATTTCAACCCTATCACTTTCTGCTGGAAGAGAACACATGGGAAATCTTGGTCAAGGGGCCTTGGCATGTTTTACATTTTAATAAGGCTTTTTCCCTTTGGTTACCAGACTCTCTCCTAAATCAGTTCAAGTTCAAAGGCCCTAAGTGTCATTTTAAAAGATGATGGAATTTCACTTTGTGAAAATAGTTTAGATTTGGCCCCAAAGGCCACACTTGAACTGAAGATCAGGGGAGATTTCAGCAAACTAATTTAAGATGATCATCAGTAAATATACCCCACAAAGTCATGGATATCCTAATAAAGAAGCCCCATAAAAGAGGTCTTTTGGCCCTCTGCCCAGGGCAAAGTGAGGTGACTACTGTGACACCTTCTGAAAGCCACTAATAGAATCGCTGTCCCTTCCCTAAGAAAGAAAAGCCATGAAGGACTCCTTAGGACTCTGGGTCACCAGAACCACACAGGCATACACACACATACCCATGAGCTCAGCACAGGCTGGGTCCTGCCTCACAGGGTGGCAGCTGCAACCCTTAACCCTCCCTGTGCTAAAGACACTCGCCCTCTTTCCTCAGCAAATCTAGGCATGGCTCAAGCAATGAAAAGAACGAATCTTTGTTTCAACCCTCGAACTCTGAAGTCAGTCTGTGGACAGTCTAAACTGCAACCTCTCTCACGAACACCCTCTTTCTCCAAACCCGCCTCATCGGTTCAGATTCATTTTCTCTTTCACCTGGACTATTGTAATAAATAACCTGCTAACTGGTTCCAACCTGACCTCTTCCCCTTCACGCTGCTGTCAGCGTGGCTTCTGAAAGACACATCTGATCCTAACTCTCCTCTGCTTCAAATCTTGCATGAAAAATACAGGTGTGCCCAGGGAGGTGTGCACGAGGCTAGCAACTACAGCACTGCTTATTCCACAGGAAAAACCGGGAGTTACAGGGGACAGGGTTCATCCACGGGGAAGAGTAAAATAAATTCTGTTACAGCCACTCGTGGATTATGATGCAGCAGGTAACCACAATAGCTAGGTTTATACGTAGTAACAAAGAAAGATAGACTAGACAACATTGTTCATGACAAATCAAGTTTCAGATTTTAAAAGGTGTCCTTTGCAGTTACTGAAAAACAATACCCTCCAAATAATGTAAGATGTTTTCCCTAGGTGCACTAGGTGCATACGGGTATGTGAAGGGATAAACGGGCATGAGAGGCCACTCGCCAGACCGGTAACAGCTGGAGCTCTGAGGTAGAGGAAAGAGGAATAGGAGTCAGGAGGGGTGCTTTCATGTGAATTCACAGGATTCACAGAGTGCGTCTGTAATTTAAATGTTAATTAAAGTCAAATATTAAATTTAAATAAAAGAAGAAAACCTAAAATTTTTTTAGTCATTTATTTTTATTGTATTTTATTATATTACACTTATGTCCCTTATACTCTATAAACCCAAAATATTTTTAAAACTTCCCTGCATCAATAAGAAAAAAAAAGTAAGCCAATAGGAAAATATGCTTTTGTAGTCATACTTATGAAGTCTGTGACCTGTTTATTTGAAATACAGTTTACAAGTATTTTCTTCCAGTACTGACCTGTCTTTTCATTTCCTTAATGGTATCTTTTGAAGCACAGAAGAGTTTAATTGTGATCCTGTCCAGTTTCCCAACTTTTTCTTTTATGGATTGTGACCAAACCCTAGGTCACAGAGATTGTTTATTTTTTTCCTAAGAGTTTCATGGTTCTAGTTCTTACAGTGAAGTCTACGGTCCATTTTGAGGTAATTTTTGTACATGGTATGAGAAAGGGGGTCCAGCATCAATCCACCATTTCTTAGGTGAATATCTAGTACTTCCAAAATAGATTACTGTAAATTCTTCCAAAAGAGATTAACTGTAAAAATCGATTAACTGTAAGTGGAAGGGTCTATTTCTGGGATCTCAATTCCATTCCATGGACCTATATATCTACCCTTGTGCCAAAATGACAATCTTGATTACTTGAGTTTTGTAGTAAGTTTTGAAATTGAGGTTAGCCCACCAACTTTCTTCTTTTCAAGATTGTTTTATCAATTCTGGGTCCTTTGCATCTCCATGTAAGTTTCAGATGCCCTGGCCAGGTAGCTCAGTTGGTTAAAGCATCATCCCAACACATCAAGGTTGCAGGTTCAATCCCCAGTCAAGGCACATACAAGAATCAACCAATGAATGCATAAATCAGTGGAAAAACAAATAGATGGGTTTCATCCCCTCTTTCTCTCTCCTCCCTTCTCTAAAATCAACAAAAATAATTTTTAAAAAATTTCAGGATAAGCTTGCCAAGTTCTGCAAAATAAGAAGCTAGAATTTCCATAGGGATTGCACTGAATCTGTAGACCAGTTTGGGGAGTAATGCCATTTTAACAGTTCCAAATGTTCTGGAACCATGAACATAGGATGTAGTTCCATTTATTTGGATCTTCTCTATTTTATTTCAACAATGGTTTATAGTTTTAAAATTCATTTGGCACTTCTTTGGTAAATTAGTCCTAAGAATTTTATTCTTTTTGATGCTATTATAAGTAGAATTGTTTTCTTAGTTTCATTTTCAAACTTTTCATTCCTATTGCACACAAATATAATTAATTCTGTATATTTATCCTGTTTGTATTCTGTGAGCTTTCTGAACTCATTAGTTATAATAGCTTTTTAGTAGATTCTTAGTATTTTCTACATATAAGACTATGCCACCTGCAAATAGATACAGTTTTCACTTCCTCCTTTCCTATATGGATAGGTTTTGTTTACTTTTCTTACCTAATTGCTCTGACTTGAACTCCAACACAGTGTTGAATAGAAATAATAAGAGTAGATATCCTGTTCTTAGGAAAAAAATACTCAGTCTTCCACCACTAAGAATGCTGTTAGCGAGTTTTTCACAGATGTTCTTTATGGCGAACTAATTTTTGACAAAGGTGCCAATGCAGTTCAGCAGGAGAACAGTCGATCTTTTCAACACACGGTGCTGGAAGAACTGAATATCCACAAAAGAAGAAAATGAACTCAGAGCCTTATCTAACACCAGATAAGAAAATTTACTAAAATGGGTAAGAGACCTAAATGTAAAAGTCAAAACTATAAAATCTGTGGAAGAAAACGCAGGAGAAAAACCTTTATGACCTTGTACTAAGTGTCAAGATTTCTGAGATGTGACCCCAAAAACACAATCCATAAGAGGAAAAGTTGGGAAACTGGACGGGATCACAATTAAACTCTTCTGTGCTTCAAAAGATACTATTAAGAAAATAAAAAGACAAGTCAGTACTGGAAGAAAATACTTGTAAACTGTATTTTGAATAAACACCATATCCAAAAATATGTATCTCAGACCATTCAGTAAGTCAAACAACTCAATTAAAAACAACAGGCAAATGATTTGAAAAAGCATTTTACAAAAGAAAATACACAAATGGCTACTAATAAGCACATGAAAAGACACTCAACAAAACCTGTCACGAGGAAAATACCAATTAAAACAAGAATGAGATATTACCACATGCCCATCAGAACGGCTATAATCAAAAGATAACAAGAAGTGTTGGCAGACTTGGAAAACACAGAACGCCTGTACACTCACTGCTGGTGGAATATAAAACGGTACAGCCACTTTGGAAACCACTTTGACACTTTCTTAAAAGGTTAACATGGAACTACCATACAATCTAGCAACTCCACTCCTAAGAATACACCCGAGAAAAATGAGGACATCCATCTACACAAAGCCCTGTAGGGAAATATTCACAGCCACGCAGATCACAACAGCTGCAAACACAAAGCAGTCTGCAAGCCCACAGAGTAGATAAACCGAATGTGGTGTATCTGCACAATGGCCCACATGCTGTTTAGGAGGGGAAAGGCGGGATATGCTGAGGAGAAAGCCTGGCACACAGAACCTGAAGTATTTACTACCTGGTCCTTTATAGGAAAAGAAAGTCTTCTGAAACATATTTTAGTGTGCACGGTGTAAAATATCAACCTTTTCTTTTTTCAAAAAAAATTTAACCATCATCAACTATTCTTTGTATTTGAAATGCCACTTGTTCAACTCAAAAAAGAAATAGAAATGGCAAGTACATATATAATAAAATGTACAGTCTCTCTAAGTATAATGAATTGCAAATTAAATTAATGTGTTGTCACGATCAGATTAGAAAAGATTGCAAAGGCTTATAATATGTGATACTGGAGGAGATGTGGGGAAATGTCAACACTGGTTTTCCTGACGGGAGTATGACAGCAACCTTCTTGGGGACAATATCACAAAAACTGTCAAAAGTTTAATTCCAGCCCTGACTGGTGTGTCTCAGTGAGTTGGGCACCGTCCTGAAAACCCAAAGATCACCGGTTCGATTCCCAGTCAGGGCACATGCCTGGGTTGCAGGCCAGGTCCCCAGCTGGGGGGCACACAGGAGGTAACCAATCAATGTTTCTCTCCTGCATCAATGTTTCTCTCCCTCTCTTTCCCCTTCCCTTCCCTTCTCTCTAAAAATAAATAAATAAAAATATTTTGTAAAAAAGTTTAATTCCATAGGCTCTTTCATTCACAATTTAAATTTTATGAATCTATACTACAAAAACTCTCACTGACGTTCACAAGACAATCTGTACACAGCTAATCCTTGAAGTAATGCTTATACACAATACTGGAAAAATACTGGAATACTCCTAAATGCCTATCTTTGTGGTAGAGGGTTAACTCAGACCTGGATTGATCAAACGTGCACATCCCCCAGAAAAACCTGTCTTCAGGACTGGCTCTTGACTAGCTCTGGGAAATGAGTTCCAAGCCCTTGGAGGAGCCACGCGTACAGGTTTCATCAGTTTGTGCTGACAATATGACATATGACTGACACCAGTTTTTGTTCTGAAGGGCTGGAGGGTGATTAGCCGAGGCCAATCAGACGGGCACGATTCGCCTACATAATGACTCCCAGTGAAAATACTGGCCACCAAAGCTTGGTGAGCTTCCCTGCGTGATGACACTTTGCATGTGCTGTCACAAGACATCTGTGCAACTCCACTGAGAGGAGACATTTGAAAGCGTGTGCCTGGTTTCGACTTCACCCCATAAACCATGTGCCTTTTCTCTCCGCAGATCTTTATTTGAAAGACTTTGCTATAATAAACTACAAGTGTAATAGCTCTGGAGTCTTGTGAATCCTTCTAGCAAACCATAAAGCCTTAGGTTGGCTGAAGATTCCCAATACAGTTATCAGTAGGAATTCTGATAAATTGGCACAATGAAACAGTAGAAAGCCATTAAAAGGCATGAAACCCATATGTGTATGGATACACACTCACAGTGGATGACTATGATATATTGTTAAATGATTAGCTAATTGCAACATGTGATTGGCATGACCTTACATTTTTAAAAGCTAACTTTTATTGACTGTCCATGATGTGTGCCAGGCCTTATCTGTTTTATCCGTATTATCTCACCTGATCTCCATGACAACCCCATAAGCACTAGCATCATCATCACCACTGTAATGATGAGAAAACTGAGGCATACTGAGGCTAAGTAACACATCCGAGGTCACACATGCAGGATCTGGAACCAGGCCGCCTTACATCAGAGCCGCACTCCCAAAATGTGTGTATACCTGTAGGTATATTTGTAGCATTCCTCAAAACATATGTACTCGTAATAGTTTCTTCTTGGGAATGAGATTGCAGGAAGAAAAGATTGCCTTTTATTTTGAACTTTTTCATATGTATCGTGTTTTTGATGTATAAGCACATACTGTTGTTATAACAGTTTTCTGTAGGTGATGATATCGGCCACGTGGATACTGTGGTGGGGGCTGTTCTTGGTCGGTTCTCTTTCACTAATCTGCCCATGTACCCTTTTGTTTCATTTGAGTGCAGGGCTGTCAAACTCACTTTCACCAGGGGCCACCTCAGCCTCGCGGTTGCCCTCAAAGGGCCGAATGAAATTTTAGGGCTGGATAAACGTAACTACTCCTGAGCAGTTAAGCGAAAGCTCAGTGTTGCTGCCGGGTAGAAACAAGGTGCTGGGCCGGATAAAACAAGGTGGAGGGCCAGATTCAGCCCGCGGGCCTTGTGTTTGCCACCTACATTTCAGTGTCTTGAATTTTAAACTTCACTGTAATTCTGATTGTCTTAGTCCTTCCTCGTTAATCTCTATCCAGATTTTGGGTTATTTTTGCATTATTTACTTTTCTAAATAAACTTCAATATTACTCTATCAAGTTCTCTAGTTAAATTGCCTTAGTATATTAAATAGAGTTATTTGCATGGGTTTCACCAAGGAATACAGTGTCATTAACAAAAAGACCAATTTAGAATTTGTGATTTCAGGGGGCCTGGCTCAAAGGAGACACCAACTGTTTGCGAAGAAAGGGTCGGAGGACAAACTGATTGGTATTGAACCGAGAATTCCAGATGGACATATATAAACTACAGAAAACAGCTACACCTAAACATCTATGACCTACTTTTTTTTTTTTTAAGATTTTATTTATTTTTAAAGAGGGGAAGGGACAAAGAAAAAGAGGGAGAGAAACATCAATGTATGGCTGCCTCTTGAGCACCCCCTACTGGGGACCTGGCTCGCAACCCAGGCATGTGCCCTGCCTGTGAATTGAACCAGTGACCGTTTGGTTCACAGGCCGGCACTCAATCCACTGAGTCACACCAGCCAGGGGTATGATCTACTTTTCTGGAAAATATGCTGAATAACAGATCACTATCAGTATATAGAGGCCCTCTGAGGTCCTTGTCAGTGGCAACTGATTTCATCCATGCAACATATATATTCCATGCCTACTACATGTCAGGACTACTCAAGGTACTTGACTAACACTCTGGGGTTAACTTCTGTCACCCAGTAGCTGTGTGATCTTAGGCAAGTTACCTAACCTCTCTGATCCTCAATTTCTCACCTGTAAAATGAGAATAATAAGTATACACCTTTGGGAATCACTATCAAATGAGGCAACACACGATAGCTTCTAGGACATAGTCAGTACCTAAGAAATGGAAAGTACTGTCATCCCTAATGGCTCTGCCCCACAACCAGCCTATCTCAAAGTAGTAGCTCATTTCAAAAAAATTTTTTTTCATTAAAATTTTCAAATCCCTTTAAATAATATTTTTATTTTGAGCATTTTCAAATCAGTGAATTGAATTTCCTTTATTAAGTCCCTCTTCTCCAATGCAGCAACACACAGAGAATAAGAGGTGCAGAAAGAGAGGGAAACGCCCGATACTGGAATGTGAAAGGCAGGCAGGAACAAAACACCTGGGTAAGGGCATGGCCAACAAACCCGTCTCTCCTCTCAGGCACTCCCACTGTGCTCCTGGAGAGTCAAATGCCCATCCCAGGGGCGCGGGAAGAAAGAAAACATTTCTGAGGGCCATGAACCAGGGTCTGGCTTCCAGTGCCCCTCCCCCCCGTGCTCAGGTTTAGTTAGCTTTCACACAGTCACCATGGCAACCCTGTCAGAAGACATACCACCTCCAGTCTGTGAAGCAGGCAGCCTGGCCTCTGCAGCACTAGGAAACATCTAGCATGCTTCTGAAACTAATTTTCCATACCTGTGATCCGTACGGGAGCCGTGTGAGAGGAAGGAGAGAAGCTCTGTTAATCTGTGGCTCAACAGATTCGGCAAAAACCTGCCACAAACACACACAGCACTGGGCTAAAAACGACCATGCTCATGACAGAAGTCAAACATTTTGACAGCCTCACTCAGCTAAGTGTCAAACACTGAAGAAAAAAATTGTTTTAAAAAAGAAAATCAGCAACCATGTACAAATAGGAGCCTGAAAGAAATGGATTAAAAACAGCCCAGAACCCCTTCAAGACGTGGAAAAGCACCTCCAATATGAGGGGGAAGAGCAGGCGGGAAAGAGGTTTACCCAAGCTTTGTGTGGGGTGGACTAAGAGATCAATCAAGGTGGGCGCTGAGGCTCTGACGCCCACAGGCAGCTGAGAAGGGTCAATGATAAGCACAGCTTGTTAACTCCTTGCTGCGTGGCTTGCAAACCTCCGCTACGCAGCTCAAACAATAAAGAACAACAGAGTACGTGAAAATGGGGACAGGCATTTATGCACACACCTCACAGACAAGACACAGCACACAGCATTTCCGCCACTTCGTGTGAGGCCAGTTACCACTTCCCGCAGAACTGCCACCTACCCACGCATAGAAAATTCCAGAAACACAGGTAGCACGGACAGCTGGGTCATCTTTCTCTCACAGATCATCTCTCCATGCACTTAACACAAAAGTAAGAAGGGGCTCATGTGCACATGTCTCTAAATTACAAAGCACCCCTGCTCTGTAACGTCTCTCTCTGGGGCAACGTCGAAAGGCCTTCTAGGGAGACTGATGTTCCAAAGTGGGAAGAAGACATTTCAGTCCTTGCAGGAAATCAAACACGCAGATGCTCCTTGGCTTACAATGGGCTTACATCCCAATAAACCTACCATAGTTGAAAATATAAATCAAAAATGCATGTCATACACCTAACGTACCAAACATCATAGCCTATAGGCTAGCCTAGCTTAAATGTGCTCAGAACACTCTCATTAGCCTACAGTTGGGGAAAATCACCCAACACAATGGATACGCTACAGGGTATCCGCTGTGTACCCTCACGAGCACGTGGCTGACTGGAGCCACGGCCACCATCACTGCCCAGCATCACAAGAGGGCACCCCGCAACATACATGTCTCTAGCCCGGGAAAAGATCAAAATTCAAAATCTGAAGTATGGTTTCTATTGAATGCTTATGCACCATCCTAAAGTCAAAAAAACTGTATTTCAGCTGTTTTTACTTTTTCTAATCATTGCAATTATGCCAACTTCATGCTAAGTTCTTAGAGTGTGGTTCTAAGTTCACTCCACAACTGTGATTCTCCATAAATTAAATTACGCTTTCTCTTCTTCTACCTGGTAGCATTCCAAAGCTCTCCTGCAGAGAGAGGGATGGAGGCAGGAAAGAAGCAAGAATAAGTCACCTTGTTTTCCCCAACTTGCTCCAAACACATCCACGGAAAAGGAAACACCCACTCGCTGTCTGTGACTGGCAGAGGCACAGACTGGCCTGTCAGCCTCCTAAAGGAACAAGCGTCGTACCTGCGGCAGGAACGCATTTGTATACTGGACCAGTCACGCTATCTTCACGCCAGCTTTGTACCTTTGGTTGGTTGGCTCTGGTACTTTTATCAACACAACCTCTCCAAAAAACAAAAAAGAAGACGACAAACTCTCCAAACGGTAAGCAGCTGCTAACCACGTACATCTGCTGGTCCCACGCAATGGCAAGTACTACGCCCTTCTCACAGCCTCGGCTCCACCCTCGTGAGTCTTCAGGAACTTCCCCCAGACTCCACCTGTAAATGTGGGACTTAGGAGACTAAGAGGGAAAAGAAGGTTTCATTTTATTAGGTTGGCCAAAAAGTCCATTTGGTTTTTCCTGTAAAATAAAAGACCCATTTTTCATTTTCACCAACACCTTTATTGATTTGGATATTTTGAGTATGGCGGCTATCTCCTGTGTGGTATTACGTTGATTGTCCTCAGTTAATGTCTCAATTTGATCACTATCAACTTCGACTGGTCTACCCAACCGTGGAGCATCGTCCAGCAAGAAATCTCCGGCATGAAACTTCGCAAACCACCTTTGACACATTCGATCAGTCACAGTGTCTTCTCCATACACTGCACAAATCCTTTTTTGCATTTCAGTTGCTTTTTTACATTTCTTGAAATAATAAAGCATAATATGCCAAAAAATGTGCTTATTCCATCTTCAATATTAAAATGGCTACACAAAAATCCACCAATTTTTGTATTCATATTGGGATGTAAGCCAGTTTTGATTAGTTCTTTTTTAAATGAGCTGATATGACAGCTGTCATAATACAACGTA